>ML101851.1:86752-125752 GCA_003697995.1 Taxidea taxus jeffersonii
TTTTTTTTTTTTAAGATTTTATTTATTTATTTGAGATAAAGCAACAGAATGAGAGAAAATGAGTGGGGGAGGGGCTGGGCAGAAGGAGAGGGAGAAATATGCTCTCCATTGAGCAGAGAGCCCAATGCAGGGCTCCATCTCAGGGTGGTGAAATTGAGCCCTGCATGTGGCTCCAGGCTCATGACAGGGTCTGCTTATGATTCTCTGTCTCCCCATCTCCCTTTGCCCCTATCCCACACATGAAAGCACGAGCTCCTGCGCACTCTGTCTAAATAAGTAAAATCTTTAAACCAACCAACAAACAAAAAAATCAAGAAAGCAGGACACCTGTCTGGCTCAGTAGGTGGAGTGGTGACTCTTGACGTGAGTTTGAGTCCCACGTTGAGGGTAGAGATTACATTAAAAAATAATAAAATAAATAAAATAAAAATAAACTATAATCTGATATTCACCTTTTTTAAACAAAATATACACATCAGATGATGGAAACATTTTACAATAAAAGATAACATTTCGGGTGCCTGGGTGGCTCAGTGGGTTAAGCCTCTGCCTTCGGCTCAGGTCATGATCCCAGGATCCTGGTATCGGGGCTCTCTGCTCAGCAGGGAGCCTGCTTCCCCACCCCTGCCTGCCTCTCTGCCTACTTGTGATCTCTGTCTGTCAAATAAGTAAATAAAATCTTTTTTAAAAAAATATAACATTTCTGATCACAAAACTAAGCTGAAACTATTTCCTGGTTCAATTTAAAATAAAAATGGTCAAGTATTTGAAATGGAAATAAAAATTCATTAATTGTAAATGATCAGCAATTTATTTTAACCAAGGTCCTTAAATTTGTTTATTAGACCAAACATAGTTTCTTTGAAATATATACTGCATGGCAATGACTTTTAAATGAAACCAAATGATGATGTGGCCCTCAAGCCTGTCCTCTACCTGAACATTAAAAGTATTAGTACTTGTGCCAACTTTAAGAAAGAATTCAACAAAAAGCCTCAGAACTCCCAGAGGTCCTGTTCTCCTTCCCATTCCTGTCAGCAAACTTCTTTTAGGACAAGGGTTCCCCCACAAACTCTGAAGGTACAGAGCTGGCAGGCCCTAGGAACTCAGGCCAGCACTCTAGTCCATGGTCACAGGACACCTTGCCTTTGTTCTATTCCATTTCTTTAACATTCTTAAGTTTCCCATTCTCCAACTAAAGGTTCTTTCATTTCTACTCAAGTAATTTTTCTTGCCCACTTGTCTGTCAATACTAGTCTTCACATATTAAGCCATAAGCAAAATGATCTCAAATATTACTTTTAAAAATATGAACAAGGGCTCAAATATCATCATGGGACTGATCTAGGCAGGCAGTCCCTTCCTCCCTGAGAATCTGTTATGAATCCACTTGAGTTTCTTAAGATATTATAGAAATTTTTAGGCAGAACATAGACTTTTACAAAATTTTTAATAAGCTATTTAGTTTAATGTCTCTCTCTCTCTCTCTCACACACAAAATATACTATATCAAACCCATAACTATACAGGTAACTGTTGCTTAGGATGAAACTAAGAAGTGAAACCTTTTTTTAAATATTAGGCAAATAACAGGATAAGTAAACAATCTGACAAAAAATTGTGAAGATGGTACACAAGTGACTAAAAACTAGGAAACACTAATCTACTTCAGCACATAGAGAGAACCTGTTAGTCCCCACCTGGCCATGGTTCTCAAGAGCTGATGGAATCTAAAGGGGGATTTAAAAAAATAAAAATGTGTAAAATAAAAATAAAAAAATTAAAAAAAAAACTCTCAAAAAGCCAGCCCCTAAGGGGTGAGTGGGCATATTGTTAACACCTCATTCAGACTATTTTCACAATGTCTGGAATGAGTGCAAAGTGAAATCATGACATTTGCCATAACACAATCTAGTTCTGAAATGCCAAAATGACTGGAATAAACTGAAAAGTAATAGAGTGGTTTGAATGGGCATAAAGGTGGCCATGAACTTCAATTCTCCCTTGTTAATTAATTGGCAAGCTCCTCAAAAAAAGCAGAAACCTTACATTTTTTCTGTATCATCCACAGAAGGTGTAATAGGGCTAGGCCCATCACAGGCATTTAATAAATAAAATTCTCCACTACTTTTACACAGCAGCTAATAAATTCATAATTCTAATAATCCATAACAAAAAAGATGCTCAGCCAAAATCGCGAATGACTGAACCGTTTGCCAAGTGCAGCCTCCCCCATGGAACTCCTGATATTTTATACAATGATCATCAAAATCTGGCCTCCATCTCTCTCCAGTCTCCCACAATCTCTTTCTTAATTTCCCCAGCTTGAATCCTTTCCTACAACCACACTCAAACACTTGTCACTGCAAGTTCACCATGCTGTTGCCCCTCTTCTTCACTTCCTTTAAGACCCAAATTCAAGCATGGGAAGGGGGGAGCCTTCCCTGATTTCCCCAGGCAAAGCTGAGCACTTCCTCTTCCCATATCCCTCACTAGTCCAACAGACTTCTAAAACTCTAAATGGCATCTGCAATTACTCACTTATATCTCTATTTCTCTTGTCTCCCCCACTAAAACGTCTTCCTCCACATTGGGAACAGTATGTTACTCACCTCTGCATACCCAATCCCTACCACACAGCCCAGCACACAGCAGGAGTTCAGTAAGTGTCTGCCTCCTAAACCCTTAATTTCACCACCCAGTGCAGAACACTGGCCAAGTATACAGGCTATATTTCTAATCATTCCCAGTAATTTCAGGTTCTTTTAATTCCATGTCAAAAAACCTTTCTCTCTGATGGTAAAAAAGACAGCAATAAGCAAAGCCTTTCCAATGCTTTAGGAAACTAATCTTCCCCCCCACCACTATCCTCCCCTCATCCAAAAAGGCCTCAGCAAGCTCCTTAGCTGCGATGTTTCTAGCAGCTGTTACTGAGATTCGTATCTCAGTGCATCCATGTGCCTATACAACTGGAATGCTACTGAAGTTCAGGGGTCTCACTCCTTGTCTGGGCATAGGAAAGGCTGTGGAAATGCAGGGAGTTCCAGAATGGACACAGAAGCCAGTAAGGGAAAGCAAACATGAATCAGGTTGCCATCTTTAATAAAGAGGAAAAAGACCATCTCCTTGATATCTAGGGAGGTGGTACTGGAGATTAACCACCAACTTGGGCTATCATTTCATTACAATCTAATGCTCTAAAATATTTTCCTCTCATCTAAAAATATCTTCCTCTTGTCATTTTATTATTTAAAAAAAAAAAAAAAGAACCAAAATTCAACAGTGCTCTAGTCATTTTCAAGAAGTGCTTTTCCAATGAGGCTTGTAACCAAGCAGTTTTCAATGACCAAAACTAAAGATACGTATCTTTATGCTTGGACCACATCTACCTCAAACAGAAGAAAATGCTAGAATAGCTTATGTACTGGCACAAAAGTCAACAAAAACAAATGCAATCGATGAAGTCTGTAAACTGAAGAACACTTTATAATAATCCAGCACAGCAAAGATGTCAAACCTGACAGTTCTATGTTAAACATTTTCATGCCTACACAATATATACAATTAAACCTAAAAGACAAATTTTAACTATGACAATATGAATTTTTGAACTTCATACGTCAAATAACATAAACCATCAAGTTTCCCCACAATATCACAAGATTACATGTATTAACAATGCCATTATCTCCTATACCAGGCCCAGGGCCATTTTTGCAGCCAACCTATCTACCCCCAGCTATGTGTAAGTGTCAGAATCATGTCTAGGGATGTCTGGCTGCCTGACAATCCCTCAAAGAGGCTGGAGTTCTAGGGGCTTATTTTGATATTAAGGCCTCCCCTCAACCCGTCTGAAGGGACCACTCAGTTGAAGGAGTAAAAACTAGGTGACCAAATAACTCATCAAACAGAGGTCTTCGACGTTAATTGCTGACCGCGTTAATTTCTGATCTCGCTTACAACTCCAATAGATAAAGGTGAAATCTGGAAAGGAGCACCTCCTTTGTAACACGGCCTCTCTAGTGAAGAATACCCATTAGATATCTAGACATAGGGTGTGGCTATTTACCCACAGAGGGAATAAGGGGTAGGGGCTGATGAGGATGGGCAGCAGACCACGGGACGAAGCATTAGCACTGGAAGACGCAGCGGGCATTCATGCGGCAGGAGGATGCACAAAAGGGAAGAAGTGATACCTCTATGGGGAGAGAGTGAAGGAGGGAAGGACCAGTGAGTGAGGTGGTGGGTCCGCGATCGTGGGAGGGGGCTTGGGATGTACCTACCCGTCGAAGCGGACGGTGCCAGTCTGCTGAGTCTGCACCCGGTAATGTTCTAACAGCAAGCGCACCACCTTGGCGTGCCCATTGCGGGCTGCGATGATGAGGGGCGTGGAGCGCTGCCCTCCCTGCTGGCTGACATAGCCCAGCAGATAGCGGATGTCGCTTTCAGACCGGTTGAGAAGCAAGGCGGCCAGGGTCAGCACCTTGCCCTCGCTGGCCGCCTTGTATACATAGCCAGCCAGGCCCTCCATGGCCGCCGCCAACTCCAACACCCGTTTGGTCGCCACCGCTGCTGCTGCCTTGCGCCCCCGGAGGCCGCGTTCGCCAGCGCTTCAAACCTGGGCCCTCACAGCCCATTCAACAGGGCGCCGTCGCCGCCGCCGCGCCCAGGCAGCAGCGCGGCCCGGGGAGGGCGGAGACGCAGAGGTGGCCGAATGCCGCAGGGGGCACGTCCGCGACCCGGCCCGGGCAGGGAGGAGGGCGGTCAGGGCCGCCCCCGAGGCCCCATGCGCCGGCCCTGGGCCGAGGCGATCTCCATGGCGGCCGCCGCCCCGGGCCTCAGGCCGGACCCCTCCTTCCTGCGGGCTGCGACAGGCGCGTGCCCGAGCTACGGGTCGCCGGCGAGGTCCCAAGAGGACCGCACGCGCCCGGGATGGCGAATGCTGGGCGCGTCTCCCCTGTCCCCGGAGGCCGGGCCTAAGGCCCGAAACTGCCTCGGCCTCGGCCTCCGCTGTGCGTCCTCCCCCGCTGGGGGAAATACGCAGGTCCTCGCCCACAGGAGCTCAGAAGCGCCAGACGCTGCCGATGGCTTCGCAGCTCCACGCCTGGGCCCCCCCTCGGAGCGAGGCGGAACGCTCCCGTCGCAGCAGCCCCCGAACTCGGGGCGGGCAGGAAGGCGCGCCTCCGCAGACTGGGCCGGGAGGGGGGAGGGTGCGAGCGGGAGGAACGGTTAAGCCGGGTGTCTCCTCCAAAGCTGCCCGGCCGGCAAACGAGGGCATGGTGAAGAAAGGTTCTACTGCGCGAAGTTAGCCCACCCCCTTTTCGGGCCTGAATGTCCTCATTGCCCTTGGCGCCTGGACAGTCTTCCTCGACCCCACACGGCCTGGGGGCTCCCTAGCCTGCGAGGGGGCCAGAGTCGGGGACCTGAGGCGATACCACACAGGCGGGCCGGGGGTCTCGCCCCATTTTACCATAGACGGTGCGAGACTCCTCTGTGCCCTGACTGGGGACCCAGGGAGGGGGTTGCACGCACCCGACAGGGTCCATTTTAAGAAAAGGGCGGTGTCTTTGAGCCCCCGAAATGTAGGAGGACTTGGGGGCTGGCACCAGGCGCGGAGAAGGGATTGGAATGCGGGCCTATTCTCCCTGGAGAGAGGGGGATCAAGTGTGTGAGAAGGGGTAGGGAGAGCTGCTCCTGCCATGGAAAGGCGCGAGGTGTCTGGAAGGAAGGTGAGGTCTGTATTCAGACAGACCAGGACTCTGATCCCCAGCCTGACAGAACCTCCCTTTTCTCACAGACCTCTCAAGATGGTTCAGGTTTGAAGAGCTCATTTATCTAACGAATACTAGAGATCTACTACGCGCCAGGCTCCGCTTGGCCCCAGAGATTGGGTGATAGACAAGATAGACACAGCGCCCTCCCTTCTGGGGCTTGTGTTATGAGGAAAACAGACAGTAAACAAGTGAGCAAATGATAGACAAGCCCGCTTGAGTTCGTATCATTACCATTTGCTGTGAGACCAATAGAGGGACAGTGGGTTCGCTAATTAGAGTGGGCAGGGAAGAAGAACAAAGGGTATTCTAAGCAAGGGGAATAGCCAGTACCAAAGCCCTAAGGAGGTCACAGTCTGGGCGGGCTCAGAAACCAAGGTCAGTGTGGCTGCCGCAGAATGGGCCATGGGAGGAATGATGGGAGGCAAAGTCAGCAGGGTGCAGGTCACCCTCCCACCCAGTAACCCTTGGTGAAGTGTTTAACTTCTACTCTTAACTGTGATGGGGGCATTTGAAGAGTTTTTGACAGGAAAGTGACAAGGTAACAATTTACATTTTTAAAAATATGGGTCTGGCTGCTATGTGGAGAATAAACTCTAGGAGACAAGGGTAGAAGCAGGAAGGCTATTTAGGAAGAAAGTTCTTGGACTAGGATGGTAGAAGGCAGGGGTGATGAAGCTCCTGGGACAGTCACAAAATGTGCAAGCTCAACGGGGAAGTTTTCCTCTCCCACTTAACCCCAAAGGACAATATCTACCACAGACAAAGAACAGATACGTATGTTTGGCCTCAAGAGACCAGGCTTGGCTCAACAAGTTCACATAAATTATTTCATTTGACACCCACCCCACCCCACCCCCAATCCTAGCTAGTGAAGTCCTCCCCTCAGTTACAGAACTATTGGTGGGGTTTGGCCACTTCTCAAAAACAAACTGTCCTCCATTGGGCAGCACGACTTTACCTCTTGGCAGATACCTACACAAACATCATTTTCCCCCCTTAAGATATTAAACAAAAACTGTTGAAAATGGGGGCTGAAGATGACGTTCTGTTTGTGGACAAGAGGGGGAGGCTGGTTGATTTCATTCTGGGGCTCTCAGAATTGGCAAAATATCTGGTTCCTGACAGGCTTTTTGGCCTCTGGGGACTTCGCAGTGACACATTTAGATGTGTGACCAGGGGACTCCCTTCTAACTGGTTTCCTTCCCTAGCTCTGTAGAGCAACCAGGCTCCCCATCCCTTCTCACCCCCGTGCCCAGCCTGGTGCCCTGTGTCAATTTTTTTCCCCACCTAACTTTTTGAAGAAGATCCAGGCACAGGCTCTTTCTTCCCTTCAGTTTGTTTTCTGAGGGAGACCTGATTCAGCCAGCTATTCATCGTTGAATAAGAGACTTCCTTCTTCCTCCTCTCACTCCTGCAAGATAAACTAGAGTTCATGCTTGCATTGACAGCTCAATTTGGTGGTGTAAGTTGGTGGTTGCTGGGTCGGGTGACTGGACCAAGAGTCATTCACGTGAGAGAGGGGCTCGAAACTTGCACTGTGTGACCTCCTCGCCCAGACCGGAATATGCTTCTGCCCCAGCAGTCTGAGGTCAGGAGTCTAAGGCTGCTCTTTTCTTCTATATTTATCACAGTTGCCTTCTATAGGGTTCTGGGCTCCCTTGGTTACTCAGTAGCCATTGGCCAATCAGACTTATCTCGTTGCCTCTATTTACCTGGGCTTGGAAGATGACGTTTCTGTGGTCAGGTTGTGCAAATCTGGAGAGAGGATGTGTGAACAGGACATAGCTGCTTTCCCAAAGGCCAGAGCCCAGAAATAGCTCCTTGTGCTCCTGACCTATCCCCCACACCTGTGACAAGAGGCTACTGAGCAACTGAACAATAGGAAGATAGAAGTGCAACTAGTAATATCCCAATGGAGGTCAATTTGATAGTGACAATAAACTGCAACCTTCCACCTGGATCAAAGACAGGATTGACCTCCAGCACTTCAACTCATGGGGACTGGGAGGAGGCCTATGAGCAGGATGAACTATACCTTCCTTCCATGGAGCAGTCCTTTTCCCCAAGCCAGGCTGGCCTGGCCTCATGGCTCTGAGTCAGTGGAGTTTCTCAGATTTTGTATAAAGGATGACCCTTGGCACTGAATCAATCTAGGTTGGACTCCCTGCTCCATGGGCTAGCTGTGGCCTTGGACATTTTTCTACAATGGAGCTAAGAAATACTTTCCTTGCAGGGCTGGTGTGATAGCAACATGCAAGCTCCTTCACCCAGCTTGGTACTGCAAAGGAGTATGGGTAAGTTCATATTTGCTTTCGTTTCACTTCTCCTAGTCCCCATCCAGCAGTCATCCTCCAATCCTGCCATTAATCTGTTCAAGAAAAGACTTCTCATCCATCTGCATTTTCCCTGCAGGAACGTGTCTGCTTGTGAGAATGGAAGGTAAATCCAGAGTATGCAAAGGGGTGAGGAGGCTAATTAACAAGGGTTCAAAAATGCCAACAAAACTGCAGAAACCACCGCTGACCCTTCTGTATTAGCCCAGAGGACTGGTGGCCCATTGGCCTTTATCTCCTCGTCCTCCCACTCCTTACCTTTCCCTGAACAGCAGAGCCAATGATTCTTGGAAACAAAACCTAAGGTGGGAAAGGGGGGAGCCAGTCCGTGTTGTTTTGTAATACAGTTCACCCCCAGCAGATTTCGATTTACCAGGGGCAGATTGCAGTAGTCGTATGCGTTTGCTTTTATTCTAACCCCATTCCTCCCTGAATCAGGACACCAGTCAGGCTTCCTGGGACAATAATAACAGAAATAACAATGGCTAGCTCTTATCCAGTGCTTACTGTGTGCCGTGCATCAGAGTAAACACTTGAAACAAATGAGCATGTCAGTTTTGCATGAGCCTCTGAAGACTCACCATTATCATTCCCATTCTTCAGATGAGGAAACTGAGATACAGATGTTATGTAGCTTGGCAGTGGCCCCCTAATCAGAATGTGGTAGAACGGCAGGATTTAAACTCAGGCTGTCTCACCCCCATCCCTGGCCCTGCTACCAGCTTTCTGTGCCTTCATTTATCCCCCTCTGAGTGGCCCCACCCACCAGCTAGCTCTCAGCAGGTCCCCAAGGCTCTCTCTGGTCCTGATCACCACTTCACCATGGGCTCATCTGATCAGCCATCCTGTGCTAATGGGGGAGGACTAGAGGGAACCTTCCCCACCACCACCCCATAACACCCCCTCACCTCTGGACATTTTTCATTCCTTCTTAACATGGGTCCAAATCCAGAGCAAAGTCATCTCATCCTAGAGATAGTCCTTGGTCTTGCCCTGGGCTTTATACCACTTTGGGTTTTTTTTTTTGTCTTTTTTTTTTTTTAAGATTTTATCTATTCATTTGAGAGAGAGAGAGGAGTGAGTGACAGAGCATGAGCAGAGGGAGGCAGACAGAGAAGCAGATTCCCCGCTGAGCAGGGAGCCCAACACAGGGCTCCATCCCAGGACCCCGGGATCATGACCTGAGCTGAAGGCAGATGCTTAACCAACTGAGCCACCACCCAGGCATCCTTTTATATGACTCTATAACTCTCTCGGGACTCTTCTTTCTTTCTTTTTTTTTAATAGTTTTTTTTTAAGATTTTATTTATTTATTTGACAGAGAGAGATCACAAGTAGGCAGAGAGGCACAGAGAGAGAGAGAGAGAGAGGAGGAAGCAGGCTCCCTGCCGAGCAGAGAGCCTGACACGGGACTCGATCTCAGGACCCGAGACCACGACCTGAGCCGAAGGCAGAGGCTTAACCCACTGAGCCACCCAGGCACCCCAGGGACTCTTCTTTCTAATAAGAAGCCGTGTCTGTACAGCTCTTTGTAATCTACAAAGAACTTTCTGATCTACCTGATCCACCTCCTAGGCTCCTTAACCACCTTCCGTGAGTGGGGTGTCCCAGAGCATGGTGGTTTAGTGGCCGAGCTCTGGAACCCACAGCTAGCATCCCAGCTCTGCCACTTGCTAGCTGTGGGAGGTGGAATGAGCTGCTTATTAACTTTTCCATATCTGTTTCCTCATCTGCGAAATGGGCATAATAACAGGGCCTCTCCTGTCTGGCTGTTGTGAGTGTTGAAGGATATAAACACACTCACGCAGGGCCTGGGAACCCAGTAACTATTACCTATTGTTCTCTCACTGGTTCTTTCTCCAAACTTTATGGGAATAAACAAAGCAAGTCAGTTCTTGTCATCAGCAAAAAATGAATTGAAACCAGATAATCTCTTAGCTCCGATTCTACATGAATCACGTTTCTTTATGGACACATCCTAGCTCTTCTATACTGTAACAGCCTTGCCAAGGCCCAGCCTTTCCCGGAGGGCCTTGTCTACCGTGGGCTGTCCTGCAAGTCAATGTTAGCACATAACGACAGTCCCCGCCTCATCCAGGCATGGGGACACACGAATGAGAAGTTCCTGAATAGTACTTAGCATCATGCCTGGCACCAAGTGAGCTGCTAATAAATCATAGTTATTGTTGTTGACTCATCTTACAGTGAAGCTTCCCAATGTGGTTGTTAAACGCAGACTCTAGAGCCACACTGCTTGGGTTCATTCTGGTACTGATCCTGTGAGGCCTTGGGCAAGTGAATCAGCCCACCTGGCTGAAGTTTCCCCATCTCTAAGATGGACATGATGATAACAGCAAGTGCCCAGTAAGGTGGCTGCGTAGATCAAATGAGTTAATATAAGAAAGCCCCTAGAACCGTGCCTGTTGTATGCCTGGTGCATGTTAGTGCTTTGTCATCGTTTACAGATGTTGAGACCCAGGCTCTTAGACATTGAGTGAAGGTTCCAAGCAGCAGTGGAGTTGGGATCCAAATCTAACCAAGTCTGCCTAATTCCAGAGCCTCAATCCTAGTATTAGGATAGGTTAGTGTCCCCAGAGGACCCATAGACACTTCAGTAGGAGCCTTCCTTAACAGTGGAGATGTCAGGAGCACTAGACAGTAAATTGGCACCAGAAGCTCAGGGTGAGGGAGACCACAAGATGCTCTCAAATCCTCCCACAGAAAAAGCAGCTTTTTCCTCACCTGCATCCAGCCAAATGGCTTCAGCATTCCTTTGGGGCCACAGCCCAGAAGCCTATAACCATGGCGCCACCCACAGCTGCCCTCTAGCCTGGAATCTGCAGCAAAACCCTCATTATGCACTTTGATGTCACACTCAAAACTGAGCCCCAGCTCTTCAAGCCAGACAGGCCCCAGCCTTGGGGCTTTTTCCATTTCTGAGGCATGACTGAGCCCAGGAGACAAGACCAGACAGCCCTCCTTCCGAGGAAACAGGCCTGGATGGTGCGTGGAGAAGGAAAAACAAACAGGAGTGAGAGACAAGTGGCAGGGGGAGGGAAGCAGGAGGAATCAGAGGGAGCCAACCTGCTGCAGAGCCGCACAAAACATAGCCCGCCCACTGACCAGTTTTTCTTCCTTTCAGTCAAATGTATTGATTTAAATGTGAATCCAACTGTGCTTCTCAATTTCCAGAAAAACACTAATATCATTACACATTTATGTAGCACAATACGATTGTCAAAGCACTTTCACACAAATAACCTTAATTTTGAGTTGCTTTTTAAAATAATTTGCTTCTCAAGATGCCTGGGTGGCTCAGATGGGTAAGTGCCTGCCTTTGACTCAGGTCATGACTTCCAAGTCCTGGGATTGAGCCCCACATGAAGCCCACATGGAGCCCCCCAAACAGGCTCCCAGCTCTGTGGGGAGTCTTCTTCCCCCTTCTCCACAACTTGTGCACACATGCTCTCTCTCAGATGAAGAAATAAAATCTTAAAAAATAACAAAATAAATTAAAAAATAAAATGATTTGCTTCTCTTATTACAAAGCATCATATGCTTATTGAGAAATACAAAGGGAAATTAATGTAAATTTAAAAATTTCTAGTATATATGTATCATACCACTAGCAATAACATTTTCAGTAAATTTCCAACTAGTTTTTTTTCTAAACCTGTATACATGTACATAATTCATTAAACAGAATTGGAGGCACCTCACAGAGTTTTGCATTTTTTTCCACCAACATAAAAGCACCAGCATTTCTTTTTTTTTTTTCTTATTTTTTATTTATTAGTTAGAGAGAGAGAGAGAGAGCACAGGCAGACAGAGAGGCAGGCAGAGGCAGAGGGAGAAGCAGGCTCCCTGCCGAGCAAGGAGCCCGATGTGGGACTCGATCCCAGGATACCGGGATCATGACCTAAGCCGAAGGCAGCTGCTTAACCAACTGAGCCACCCAGGCGTCCCCAGCATTTCTTTTTTTAAGATTTTATTTATTTGACAGAGAGAAAGAGCTCAAGAAAGGGGAGAGGCAAGCAGAGGGAGCCCGATGTGAGGCTCCATCCCAGGACCCCAGGATCATGACCTGAGTGGAACGCAGACATTTAACCAACGGAGCCACCCAGGCACCCCAAATCATGGGCATCTTTTAATGTCACAAAATATTCTGCTCTGATAATTCATAATGACAGCGTTTATCATTATGCCACAAATTGTGCCACAATTTCTACAATTACTAGACATTCAAGGTGTTTACAAAACTGCAACAATTATAAATAATACTGCCACGAACATCTTTCCAATTGCATTTTTGTCTGTACATCTGATTACATCTAATAATAATTAATTTCTAGTAATGGATTTGCTTGCTCAAAGGATTTGAATGTTTTTGAGCACATAGAACCAAAGTTAATCTCCAGAAACATATTTAGTTTATACTCCCACAGGCAACGTGTGAGAGTACATCTCTCAGTCTCTGTTTTGAGCCAGTCAGACAGTGAGTTAGGTGACAAGTTTCTCACATTACAGTTGAGGAAAACTGGACGCAAAATGTTTAAGTAACTAGTGGGGCCTTCATGTAGCTGAGACCCAAATTCTGGTCTCCTGGATTTGGCACCAGGGCCCTTCCCACTCTGCCTTCTTGACAAGGAGAGCTCTGAACAGGTTTTCCTGAGTAATGGAGTTATATAACAGTTTATTTTCTCATCAATACTTGGTGAAAATATTTTTTTAAATCTTCCATTTCTTGACCTTATTTGTGCCACGGACTCCTTTGGCAATCTGGTTAAGCCTACCAACCCCTTCTCCGAATAATGCATATATATGCATATGTTATTAAAATAACAAAGGAAACCAGTGATATTAAAATAACGAAGCACTATGATGAAGACACTTGAGTGGTTCAGTCAGTTAAGCGTCTGCCTTTGGCTCAGGTCGTGATCCCAGAGTCTTGAGACCAGCCTCACATCATTCATCGAGCTCCCTACTCAGCGGGAAGTCTGCTTCTGCCCTTCCCCTCTCCACTCCTGTGCATGTTTCTTCTCTCTCTCACTTGCAAAAGTAAATAAATAAAATCTTAAAAAAAAAAAAAAAGTGACGATATGATAAAGTACCTGCTCCTTTAAAAACACATTAAGAGGGGCGCCTGGGTGGCTCAGTGAGTTAAAGCCTCTGCCTTCGGCTCAGGTCATGATCCCAGGGTCCTGGGATCCAGCCCCTCATCAGGCTCTCTGCTCAGCAGGGAGTCTGCTTCCCCCCTCTCTCTCTGTCTGCCTCTCTGCCTACTTGTGATCACTTGGTCTCTCAAATAAATAAGTAAAATCTTTTAAAAAAATAAATAAAAATGCATTAAGAGCAAGGTCTAGTACTACATGTTGGAGAGGCAGTCCACATGGGTCCTGATTGTCCCTGTACACTTTTGCTGAGTGTGCCATACTGCGCAGCTTCTCCATTGCTTGAAACTGAGCAGCATCGGTAGCTAAACACTTAGGCAACCAGACTAGCTTATTTGCTGCTTGCCTGCATTTGTTGCTTGCTCAAAAAGTACACCAGCCCTGAGCCCTAAATTTCTGTCTTCTAACAAAATCTGCTACCTGTGTCCTTGTGACCTGCCCCACCCCTCACCCACCATCTCTGTGGAAATAGAAATTAGGGAAACCGCACAAATACACTGATACTCTGGCTACCCCTTTTTGCTATGAATAACAAAGTCTGTCATCTCGGACTCAGGAGTTCTGTGTCTTCTGTCATGATCCACGAAACTGGCAAGCTGACTTGTTAGCTTGCAAGTTGGGTAGAATCTCAGAGCCTTCACAGCTCTGACCTTGCATTAATTTTAAAATAGTGGTGAGCATAAATGATATTTTGAGATAGATACGATAGCTCTAATACGGATTGAAAGTACCTGTAATTTTTACTGGTGACAAGAGGTCATAATTTTTACCAGTGACATGGCTACAGTCACTGTGGTTTTTGCTTATATTCCTAGTTGAAGGAAATGCTCAATTTCAGTTATAGGTTTATGAAAATAAATGTCAGGTTTTTTTCTCATTTGAGTTCACAGATCTTGTCCACTCCCAACTCCCCAAAAGAACACCAGCGAAACCTGTTAATCAAGCAACATAGTTCTATTAGATATTTACTGCAGCAAGGGAGAATAACACCTTGATAGCGATTGGTAGTGTCTCAGAAAAGAGATTTCAAGAAAGGACATACATAGGATTTGGGGGTCTGGGCTCAAGTGGTTTAAAGTGGTTTTCCAAAGCAAGAAATTGATGGGGATTGAGCACAGTTTGGGAAATGTAAGACAGTTTAGAATTCATAGACTCAGAGAAGCAAGGGTCTTGAAACAAGTCTTGATAAATAAACTTTATCATAATGGTTAGTTCTTTGCCTCCGTGGGTGTAGTCTGTGGTCTTGATAGGAAAGCAGTCATCTGTCGTGTCCCAGATGAGCAAACTATTTGCCCAGATGAGTTAATTTCTTGAGCTAGCAATTAATCTATTTATCTTCCTAGGCAAGAATTTTCTGGAACAGTTGTGTCATGTTGATATGGGTGGTGTCAGTTCTTACTCAACAAGACCAGCTTCTTTTTTTTTTTTATTTAATTTAAAAAAATTTTAAATAAACATATAATGTATTATTAGCCCCAGGGGTACAGGTCTGTGAATCGCCAGGTTTACACACTTCACGGCACCTACCATAGAACATACCCTCCCCCATGTCCATAACCCCACCACCCTCTCCCTACACCCCTCCCTCCGTCCCCCTCAGTTTGTTTTGTGAGATTAAGAGTCTCTTATGGTTTGTCTCCCTCCCCATCCCATCTTGTTTCATTTATTCTTTTCCTACCCACCCAACCCCCACCCCCATTGCATCTCCACTTCCTCATATCAGGGAAATCATATGATAATTGTTTTTCTCCAATTTACTTATTTCGCTAAGCATAATACCCTCTAGTTCCATCCACGTCGTCGCAAATGCAAGATTTCATTTCTTTTGATGGCTGCATAGTATTCCATTTGTGTGTGTGTGTGTGTGTGTGTGTGTGTGTGTATACCGCATCTTCTTTATCCATTCATCTGTTGATGGACATCTAGGTTCTTTACATAGTTCGGCTATTGTGGACATTGCTGCTATAAACATTCGGGTGCACATGCCCCTTTGGATCACTACATTTGTATCTTTAGGGTAAATACCCAGTAGTGCAATTGCTGGGTCGTAAGGTAGCTCTATTTTCAACTTTTTGAAAAAGTGGTTGCACCAGCTTGCATTCCCACCAAGAGTGTAGGAGGGTTCCCCTTTCTCCGAATCCTCGCCAGCATCTGTCATTTCCTGACTTGTTCATTTTAGCCATTCTGACTGGTGTGAGGTGGTATCTCATTGTGGTTTTGATTTGTATTTCCCTGATGCCCAGTGATGTGGAGCACTTTTTCATGTGTCTGTTGGCCATCTGGATGTCTTCTTTGCAGAAATGTCTGAACATGTCCTCTGCCCATTTCTTGATTGGGTTATTTGTTCTTTGGGTGTTGAGTTTGCTAAGCTCTTTATAGATTTTGGATACTAGCCCTTTATCTGATATGTCGTTTGCAAATATCTTCTCCCATTCTGTCAGTTGTCTTTTGGTTTTGTTAACTGTTTCCTTTGCTGTGCAAAAGCTTTTGATCTTGATGAAGTCCCAAAAGTTCATTTTTGCCCTTGCTTCCCTTGCCTTTGGCGTTGTTCCTAGGAAGAAGTTGCTGTGGTTAAGATAGAAGAGGTTGCTGCCTGTGTTCTCTTCAAGGATTTTGATGGATTCCTTTCTCACATTGAGGTCCTTCATCCATTTTGAGTCTGTTTTCATGTGTGGTGTAAGGAAATGGTCCAATTTTATTTTTCTGCACGTGGCTGTCCAATTTTCCCAACACCATTTGTTGAAGAGGCTGTCTTTTTTCCATTGGACATTCTTTCCTGCTTTGTCGAAGATTAGTTGACCATAGAGTTGAGGGTCTATTTCTGGGCTCTCTATTCTGTTCCACTGATTTATGTGTCTGTTTTTGTGCCAGTACCATACTGACAAAACCAGCTTCTTAGCCCGAAATCCCCTTTCTCAAAAAAATGGAGGCCTGCCTACTTTTGCCCATTTTTGCCATCTGTCCCTTCCATACTGTGAGTTTACCAGGGGTAAAGGCTAAATCTTCTCCTCCCAGATGTGGCATTAGTTTATTTTCTACATGTTTATATTCAAAATGTATAATATATGCTATTTGTAATATTTGCCTTTGTTGATATTGCCTGCTTTAAAAAAAATCTTAATACCTATCATAATTTCCCATCATATTACACAATCTTTTTTAGATTTTATTTATTTATTTTATTTTATTTTTAAAGATTTTATTTATTTATTTGACAGACAGAGATCACAAGTAGGCAGAGAGGCAAGCAGAGAGAGGAAGGGAAGCTGGCTCCCTTCTGAGCAGAGAGCCCGATGCGGGGCTGGATCCCAGGACCCTGAGACCATGACCTGAGCCAAAAGCAGAGGCTTTAACCCACTAAGCCACACAGGTGCCCCTACTTATTTATTTTACAGAGAGAGAAAGAGAGGGAACACAAGCAGGGGGAGAGGGAGAAGGAAAACAGGCTCCTCACCAAGCAGGGAGCCCGACATGGGGCTCAATCTCAGGACCCTGGGATCATGACCTGAGCCGAAGGCAGACGCTTAATAACTGAGCCACCCAGGCGACTCCATATTACACAATCTTTATAAAAACCATTCCAGTGGATCTGTTATAGAATATTGGGTTGTTGAAAAAATATCTTTCCCTAGATTCCAAGAAGTAGGATTACTAAGATAAAATGTATAAAACTGTTTAGAACCTTGATCAACAATTACCAATTGCTTTCCTAAATAATTTTACCAATATACATACCTTCCAGCCCAACGTGAGGGCCCTGTTTCACCAAACTCTTCGTAACACTGGATATTAACATTTTTATTTGCTAACTTGATAGTATAACTAATATCTCATTGGTATATGAATATATGTTTGTTTGAGTCCTTAAAATGTTGGATTTTTTCATGTATTTGTTTCCTATTTCATTTACTTTTTGAAATTATGCATTGTTTTCCTTTCTTTTTGGAATTGGAACTCAGATGCCAAGAATTCATAAATAACACTCCTTGGTCCATAATTTATTGTTGTCACAGGTTGGTACAATGGCTCTCTCAAAATTTTTTCCTTTTTTCTCCCTTCTTCCCTTATATATATATATATATATATATATATATGTATGCAAAAGAAACTATACAAAAGAGTAACTACTGTGTGATTCCATTATGTGACATTCAAAAGAAAACAAAACTAATCTTTGATGATAGAACTTAAAAGAGAGGTTACCTTTTACAGGGGTTATTTATTGTCTGGCAG
The DNA here is from genome assembly GCA_003697995.1 of Taxidea taxus jeffersonii. Classification (NCBI taxonomy): domain Eukaryota; kingdom Metazoa; phylum Chordata; class Mammalia; order Carnivora; family Mustelidae; genus Taxidea; species Taxidea taxus. The sequence continues at coordinate 104,264 of ML101851.1, forward strand.
AAGACAGGAAGTTTCTAGCATTTTACAAATGTTTTATTCTTGACTTGACTTGGATGATGATTACATGAAAACACTCATTTCTAAAATCGGTTGAGTTTAATGTTTCTGTGCTTTACTGAAATGTTTACCCAAAAAGCTGCAATAAAATACCTTTTTTCATTCATGGGAAATATTTACTTGGTGAGGAGGTACTGAGTTATTTGCTTTTCTGTATATATATGTAATACTTGAATAATTTTTCTTTTTAAAATTTTTTAAAGACTTTATTTATTTATTTGACAGAGAGAGACATAGCGAAGAGAGGAAACACAAGCAGGGGGAACGAGAGGGAGAAGCAGGCTTCCCATAGAGCTGGGAGCCTGATGTGGAGCTTGATCCCAGGACCCTGGGATCATGACCTGAGCCAAAGGCAATCCCTTAACAACTGAGCCACCCAGGTGTCCCTAATTTTTTTTAAATACTCTCCTATTGGGGCACCTGGCTGGCTCAACTGGTAGAGCGTGTAACTCTTGATTTCCAGGTTGTGAGTTCCCGCCCCATGCTGGGCAGAGAGATCAGTTAAAAAACAAAAACAAAAAACCTTCTATTGACCCTCCTAGCTATTCTTTTTCCTTTTTGATCCTTTTTTTACATTAAAATTGCTACAAAGAGCTATTTGTACCTATTATTCCTAATTACTCTCTTTTCATTCTCTTTTGGAAGAAATTCTTTTCTTTGGAAAAATTCCAACATGAGCAAAAGTACAGAGAATTGTAGGGTATGCATCACACAGATTCAACAGTCATCAGCTCATAATCAGTCTTGGTTCATCCGCACTCCATCCCACACACACTCCGACTGTGTTATTCTGAAGCAAATCTCTGACGTTGTATCATTTCATCAATAATTATTTTAGTAGATCTTTAAAAGATGAGATTTTTTAACCTATCCATGATGCCGCAAAGCTACAAAACAATATCCTAATATCTAAAATGTTATGATAAAAGAGCATAATACCATAGTACCTTCAAATTAACAATGATTCCTTAATATAATTAAATATTAAATTGGGATTCAAATTCCCAATGGTCTTACAAATAATAACACATATTTTTTGCTTGAATCGGAATCTAAAAAGGCCTATGTTACATTTGGCTGCTTTGAACCTTGAATTTACTTTTTTTAAGATTGTATTTATTTATTTGAGAGAAAGAGAGAGCACAAGCAGCAGGAGCAGCAGGCCAAGGGAGAGGGAGGAAACAGACTTCCCACTGAGCAAGGAGCCCAACACAGGACTCAGATCCCAGGACTCTGGGATCATGACCTGAGCCCAAGAGAGCCACTTAACTGACTGAGCCACCAAGGCACCCCAGCTTGAATTTATTTTAACTTAAAGATTCCTCCTCCCTCCTCTTTTTTTCCCCCCCTTTTAATTTATTTATTGAAGAAACTAGGTCACTTGAGTTTCCTACAGTGATTTTGCTGATCCCATCCCCTTGATACGTTGCTCAACGTGTTCTTACCCTGATTTTTTCTGTAACTTGGTAGTTGGCAATTAACTCTGGTGACTTGATCAGATTCAAGTTTAGATGTCAGGGAAGTATAGTTCAGAGACAGCATAATGATCTCCTGTCAGGAGCTACAGGATATCTAGCTGTCTCTTTCTTACTTTGTCTCTCTTTTGTGATCATTGGTGATCACTGTCCATGGCTCTTTCCAGTGGTTCCATCATTCCTTCCTCATTTAACAACGAGAATATTTTTATAAGGAGAAATTTCCTCCCATCAACTATCTGGCTATCCTGATATACGATATAAAGGGTTGACGTAGCAAAGACAGGTCATGCTCGACTCCTTCCTTTTGTTTTCATTTGCTTGCTTTCAAACTAGTGAATTGTTTCCCTAGCATTCTCCAGAAGTGAACTTTGAAAGTTTGGGAGTTTTTGTGGTATCCTTCCAAAACTCGTGGATCTGAACATTTTTTACATGTTTCCACTCATTCTTACTGATGGAAATTCCATTTCTAATCTACTGTATTGTCAAAGATCGTTGTCTGAAAACATACAGCATTAGGTTGTTGTAAAATGGTTTAATCTCTATGGACAGCAGATTGGCAATCTTGAACAAATTATAAATGTACATTCCCTTTGACCCATTTACCTTTAGGAATGTATCCTACAGATACCCTCACATGTATGCAAAGTGGTTGTATACAAAGATATTAATTGCAGCCTTGTTTATTTTAGCCAAAATATTTGTAAACACCTGTCCATAGCAGCGTTATTCAATAGCCAAAAGGGGAAAGTAACCCAAATGTTCCTTGATGTGTGAATGGATAAAGAACATGGTATAGAGGCACCCGTGGCTCAGTGGGTTAAAGCCTCTGCCTTCTACCCCAAGCTCAAAACCAGACCAGGGCATGCTTTTTCAGCTCAGACGGGCGTGCTGGTGGGTTGTGTGCCGGTGCCACGTCCTGGCTGAGTCTGGAGACAGTCCAGCCAGGTGTCTCACTTCCCAAGGGCCTGCTGCCCCTACCACGCAGATAGGCAACTCCCAGCGCGACCATCTGGCACCACTCAACTCTCCGTCCCTAGATCTGAATAGGCGAGAGCAGCACCAGGAAGGGATGGCTGCCGCAGCACCCCATCCTCACCATCCCCAGAGCACCCCCAGGACCCTTCCCCAGGCGGAAGGCGGCGGCCTTAGCCATGAGGTTGGCTCTGGAGGCAGGGATCGCAAGCACTGGTAGTAACATCCAGAGCAGTGCTGTCCAATGGAATTAATAATATGAATCACATATGTAAGCCGTGTAGTATGTAATTTTAAAATTTCTAGTAATTTAAAAATTTCTAAGAAAGTATAAAGAAACAGATGACGTTAATTTTTTTAAAAGATTTTATTTATTTATAGTTAGAGAGAGAGAGCGAGCGAGCACAGGCAGACAGAGAGGCAGGCAGAGGCAGAGGGAGAAGCAGGCTCCCTGCCGAGCAAGGAGCCCGATGCGGGACTCAATCCCAGGACGCTGGGATCATGACCTGAGCCGAAGGCAGCCACTTAACCAACTGAGCCACCCAGGCGTCCCCAGATGACATTAATTTTAATAGTGTATTTTAACTTAATGTATCTAAAATAGTATCATTTCAACAGGTAATCAATATGAATAATTATTAACAGATATTTACCTTTTTTTTTTTCATACTAAGTCTTCAAAATCCAAGGTGTATTTTACACTTAGGGCACATCTCATTGCAAGCGGTCAGTGCCATATGTGGCTTAGTGGCTAATGTAGTGGACTGACGGGGCAGGTCTAGAGAATGAAAAGAGAAGTGGGTGACTGGGGTCCTGTTGCCACTTGCTGTCCTAACACTGGCTGCTGAAACAAGTCTCTACCAACCTCAGGCAAGCACATCACATGAAAAAGCTATTGGGCATCATGATTTCTGTGAGCAATTTTGATGACTATTGTGTTGCTATCTTTTTTTTTTAATTTTTATTTAAACATATAATGTAACCCCACCACCCTCTCCCAACACCCCCCCCCCCCCCCCCCCTCAGTTTGTTTTATGACATTAAGAGTCTCTTTTGGTTTGTCTTCTGATCCCATCTTGTTTCATTTATTCTTTTCCTACTCCCTTAACCCCCACCCCCATTGCATCTCCACTTCCTCATATCAGGGAGATCATATGATAGTTGTCTTTCTCCGATTGACTTATTTCGCTAAGCATAATACCCTCTAGTTCCATCCATGTCATCGAAAATGGCAAGATTTCATTTCTTTTGATGGCTGCATAGTATTCCATTGTATATATATACCACATCTTCTTTATCCATTATCTGTTATTGTGTTGCTATCTTAACATCGATTGTTACCAAGATTTAAATATTCCTGTATATATGATTACCAGGTCATGCAGATATTTATTGAAGCGTAGTTCTAATGCCAGTGCTGAAAAGCAATAGCCCCACATCCATAAACACAGAAGGGGACGTGTCAGTCGCCATGAGGGCGACTGTAATAAACCTCAAGTAATAAACCTCATGCCCCATGTTGTTCGTTTAGGAACCACCACCTTGGGAAACACGGAAAAACTCTGAGAAATAAAAATCAACATTCCAGCAGATACACTTTTAAGTTTGCAAAATGTTTACATAGCCAGGCCAAAAGAAAGGCAAAAAAAAAAAAACAAAGCCTGGCCCCCTGGCTTCGAGATCCTAGCCAGAGTAAGGCGCATCTGAGCAGCCCCATTGTGCTTGTAAACACTCAGAATTCCCCTGCAGGCTCCTGACCACTAGAACACAGCCATTACGCAGCATCTCCCCTCTCACCAGCCTTTTCCTTTTGGGAGTGACTTTACTGACGGACTAGCCTGTCATGTAGTGGTGAACGAGGGTAACTACAGGCCACTCTATAAAAAGCCTAGTGTCTGATACATCAAAAGAATAAGTGCACATAAAATAAACTCCTGGAAACCCACCACTCAATTTAAGAACTACGACAATACCTTTTGGTGCCTCCACCTGTGCGCCTTGCTCCTATCTTGTCTGGCCTCCTCACCAGAGGGAACAGTAGGTTGAATTTTATGGTGCCCATTAAAAAAAATTTTTTTTTTAATATGTAGCTTTATCACATGCATATGCAACCTCAAACAAAATATTGTTTAGTTTACTTGTTTGAGCTTTACAATAAATGTGGTATTGTGATGATGCCGTTTTCTGCAACCTGCCTTTTTCAGATTTAGAAAAAAAATTTATGTGGAAAATATTTGTTTTATTTTATATTTGAAAATAAAAATTTTCAAATTATATTTGACCAGGTTACGTGTGTAGCTGTAGTACATTCACTAGCTGACTGTGTAGGCTTTTTATTTATACGTTCTTCTCTCAATGGACATTCGGTAGCCTCCAATTTTTGCTGTTTTGCTGTTGTAGACAGTCCTGCTACGAATATTCTTATGTATACACAAGGATTTCTCTGTGATCTATTCTAGTTCAGTTTTATGAAATATTGCAAAGTGTCTTTCAGTTATACCAGTTTACGATTCTAATAAGTTGAATGATCTGATTTGTAGATTCGTTTATTGTTTTCTAAGTACACAGTTACAGTAGCTGCAGCCAATGACAGTATTGTTTCCTTCTTTCGAGAACTTCTATCTGTGCTACACTTGCCCTATGGAGCAGACATCTTTATCTTGTTTTGCTCTTAAAGGAACAGCGACTTCAATGATTCGCCATTAAGAATGTTGACTACTGAAGGCTTTTCTAAAATAGATAACCCTTTAATGTTAGGAAGTTTCATTTTATTCCTGCTTTACTAAGGGCTTTTTTCATGATTGGATGTTGACTTTTACTGAATGCCTTTACTACTTCTGTTGAGATAATCATATAACCTCTCCTTGAACCCACTAATGTGAAGAGTTAACGTTACAGGGTTTTATGTTGAATCATCCTAATATTTCTGGAATAAATCCAGCTTAGTCATGAAGTCATGATGAATTGTCTTTATCATACACTGTTGGACTTGATTTGCTAGTATTTTGTTTATAGCATTTCCATCTATGTTCATGAGGGATTCTGGTCTGTTTCTTTCTCGCAGAGTCTTGGCTCATTCTATTTCAAGGTTGTACTGATCTCATACGAGTTGGGGAATATTGCTTCTTTTGATATTCTTTATAAGAGCTGGTGTAAAATTAGAGGTGCCTGGGTGGCTCAGTTGGTTAAGTGTTAACTGTCCTACTTTTGATTTTGACTCCAGTCATGGTCTCAGGGCTGTGAGATCCAGCCCTGCTTCCAGTCCACGCTCAGCAGGCGGTCTGCTTGAGATTCTCTCTCTCCCTCGACCCTCCCCTACCCCACATGCACATGCACTCTAGCTCTCTCTCTCCCTAAAATAAATAAATCTTAAAAATAAAGTAAAATAAAATAAAACTAATTTATCCTATGAAAACCTGCTAGGAATTGCCTAAAAACCAGTTAAGCTTAATTTTTTTTAAAGCAACTGATTCAATTTCTGTAATACTATTGGAAACTCAGGCTTTCTTGTTACCGCTTTGACAAACTATATTTTTCTAGAAATGTTTCCCTTTCTAATAAGTTTTTAAATTCACTGATGTAATGTTATTCGTGGTGTGTTCACCCTAGCTTTTTAACCCCTTTAAAGGTTAAAGGGGTTTAATCCCTTTAACCAATTTGCAGCTTTCTTCTGTTCTTTATCTCTATTATTCATGCATGCTACTACCCTCTTTCTTCATGACTCTTACCAGAGGGTCTATTTCATCTGGTGTCGGCTTGCTGGTCATCTCTGTTGTACATTTGTTGCCCATGGCATTAGTTTATGCTCTCATCTTTACCTCTTCCTTATGCTCTTTGAGTTTCTGGTCGGGTTTTTTCTTTCCTTTTTACTTCTTTCCTTTCCTTCCACTCTGTTTTCCTCTAGCTCACTAATTTTCAATCTTTTTTTTTCCTAATATAAGCATCTAAAGCTATAAATTTCCGTATAATTACCATTTTTGCTGCATCCACTAGTTTTGTTATGTAGAATTCTTATCACATCATGTAACTGTCTTTATATAGTGTTCAGTTTTTATTATGGGTTCTTACTTGACTCATAAATTATTTAGAAGTGCACTTTTTAAAAAGATTTTATGTATTTATTTGACAGAGATCACAAGTAGGCAGAGGCAGGCAGAGAGAGAGAGAGGAGGAAGTAGGCTCCCTGCTAAGCAGAGAGCCTGATTCGGGGCTCAATCCCAGGACCCTGGGATCATGACCTGAGCCGAAGGTAGAGGCTTTAATCCACTGAGCCACCCAGGCGCCCCTAGAAGTGCACTTTCTAATTAATTTCCAAAACTTGTGGAGGGTGTCATTTTTCTTTCTGTTTCAGACTTCTAACTTAATTGCATAACTTAGATCTATGGTCATAGGTCATAAAAAGTGGTTTATGTAAGCCATATTATTTGAAATTTGTTGAAACTAGCTTATGATCTTTTATATGGTCAGTTTTTAGAAATGTTCATGTGTACTTGAAAATAATGTCTATTCCTTGATGAATGGATGCAGAGTAATTTATAAACATCCACCAAATCAGGCTGGTTGACTCTATTATTTAAATCTTTTAGGGCGCCTGGGTGGCTCAGTGGGTTAAAGCCTCTGCCTTCGGCTCAGGTCATGATCTCAGGGTCCTGATAGGGCCCCGCATCTGGCTCTCTGCTCAGCGGGGAGCCTGCTTCCTCCTCTCTCTCTCTCTCTGCTTGCCTCTCTGCCTACTTGTGATCTCTGTCTGTCAAATAAATAAATCTTTAAAAATAAATAAATAAATCTTTCTTGGGGCGCCTGGGTGGCTCAGTGGGTTAAAGCCTCTGCCTTCAGCTCAGGTCATGATCCCAGGGTCCTGGGATCGAGCCCCGCATCGGGATCTCTGCTCAGCAGGGAGCCTGCTTCCCCCTCTCTCTGCCTGCCTCCCTGCCTACTTGTGATCTCTTTATCAAATAAATAAACAAAATCTTTAAAAAAAATAAAAAATAAATCTTTCTAACCTATCAAAAATTGAAAGCATTGTACTGATAAAATGTACATCCCCTATATTAGATTAGTCAATTTTTTCTATAGTTCTATAAATTTTTATTTTACATGTTTGAATGCTATTTCAGCAGGTACCTACAACTTTAGAACTATGGTATCTTCCTGATGAATTAAACCTTTTATCATGATAATGATAAAAGCCCTAATAATACTTTTTGCCTCATAGTCTAGCTTGTCTCATATCTATATAATTACACCGGCTCTCTTTTATTTATTTTTTTTAAAGATTTTATTTATTTATTTGACAGACAGAGATCAGAAGTAGGCAGAGAGAGGAGGAAGCAGGCTCCCCCCTAAGCAGAGAGCCCGATGTGGGGCTCGATCCCAGGACCCTGAGATCATGACCTGAGCCAAAGGCAGAGGCTTTAACCCACTGAGCCACCCAGGCGCCCCTACACCAGCTCTCTATTAGTTAGCATGTCGCTGGTATATCTTTTTTCATCATTTTATTTTCATCTTTTCCATGTCCTTTTATTTTAGGTGTGTCTCAGATTTTTGTCTGTTCATTCATTCATTTATTTATTTATTTTTCTTTTCATGAGCTCTGTGCCCAATGTGGGGCTTGAACTAATGACCATGAGATCAAGAGTTGCATGCTCCACTGACTAAGCCAGCCAGGTGCCTCAATCCAGATACTTTTTAAAATAAAATGATTCTAACTCTGAGTACTCCCATAAAGTCAGTGCAGTAATTTTGATGCTGCTGCTGGCAAGAGAAAAAAACTGAGAAAGAAGTGATTCAAACTTGGGGCTGTATCCCAGAGGCCTTGGAGGATCTGACAAAGGCTGTAATTACTGAAAAAAATATATACTCAAATCATGTTGGGTACAATTTCAGGTGGTTCAAAGACTCCTGATGCCCATTCGCCCACCCTAGCCATGGGGAATAAAAATGTGACCAAAGAGAAATACAAAATCTCAGCTCAACTTTTATAAAAAAGACAAAGCCATTGGGATTTTTTCCCCCAATGCTTTTCTAAAGACAAATAAAAGCATCTCTAATTAAATGTTCACTGTTCACCATTTTTAGCATATTAGCTTTAAATTATATCAAGATCTAGTCGGGTTTTTCATGTTGCATAAAAAAATGTGCTGGGTGATAAGCCCCTTTGTGTAATTAATGCTTACACTGTCTTTATGCTTATTTCACAAAGACTGAGCATAGTTTCACTAATAAGTTATTATAAGAGTTTCTACTTGTAATAACTTTGCTTATATGAATGAGATTTTCGTCACTTCATTTATGTCAAGACCTTAACCAGGAACAAGCTCCCAACTCAAACAATTCCCTTATGGGGAAAACAGTTTTATGCAATGGTCGGTTTTTAGGAATGCCCCAGGTGAAAAGTTGGATTGTCTTGTTTCATGCACATTAGTCTTGCCCCCACTCCCACCCCCTGGCTACCTTTCAGGACCCCCAGGAAAGAAATGGCATAGCTGAAAGACCTGGGAGTCCACTCTGACTTCTGCCAGGAAGCCTCAGGCAGATTAATTCCCATCTCCAAATTTTCATTTAATCATCTGTCCAGGAACAATGACAATATCCGCAGAAGGCTTGGGCAAGGACAGTAAGGTTGCAAGAAACATTGATTCCCTGCACACTATCATGGTGTGGCTCAACAAATGTTTATTGACTGTAACTAAGAACTGGTTCTGGTTAATTGTCTAGCTAGGAAAAGGGATCCGGCTTTGTCTGCTGGGTCCATTTAGAATTATGACTTGCCTATTGTTCAATGGGGGATCCTGTAGCCAAACAAATGAATAGTTAATTGAAAGCCAGGCAACTAGGGCTTTTTGCTTTGGGTGGAAACTTAATTCCCAGACAATCCATACATTATGTACAAACTGCCTTGACCCGCTTCTGTGCTTGGCACTCAGGGCAGTGCCCAGCACAGCAAGATCATAGAAGGGTAGGGGGGATCAGGGTGAGGGTAGGGGTCAGTGACCCAGTTTAGAGCTTCCCTCTCACTCTGCAGGGATGAGGAAACTCCCAGCCATCGGGGATGAACACCAACTTGATTCATCATGAGGATACACAGTGGTCACCTCTGCTACACTCCAGAAGGTAATCTTTCTGATCCTACTGCCAGGCAGAGTGCAACTACTTCCAGAAACACTGTGCAGTTTCTAATAAGGTAAAATATACACTCACTGTATGACCCAGCAATCCCATTTACCCAAGACGTTCTTATCTAAGAGAAATGAACATTTGTCCACACAAGGACTTGTAGGTGAATGTTCTAGCAGCTTTATCATAATAGCCCCAAACTGGAAACAGCTCAGATGTCCTTCAACTGGAACATGAATTACAAATGGGCCCATCTAAGCAGGAGAATTCTGCTCCGTAATAAAAAGAACTGGACTCTTGATATATACAACAACATGAACGCCTCTCAAAAGCATCATACTGAGTGAAAGAATCCAGATGGAAAAAGCTAGATGATTTGTATTTATGTAGAATTTAAGGAAAAGCAAAACTATAATGGTGTAAAGAAGTTCAGCAGCTGGGCTGGTCAGCTGGAAGGGGCTGGGAAAAGTGGGAGTGAGTGACTAAAATGGGCGCAGGGGAATTTTCTGAGGTGATATGATTATTCTGTAACATGACTGTGGTGGTGGTGGTTTTGTGAAAAACACTTCTCCGATCTTATTGAATTGTGCTTAAAATTAAAGAATTTTGTTGTGTGTAAATCGTACCTCAACGAAGCTGACTTTTTAAAAAAAGTTATGTAACTTGCAGCTATCATGTTTATCTCTCAGTAAAACCTGAGGCTCTCGAAGCTTACTGGAGTTTGATCTCAGACTCATTTTTCAAGCAGGTCAATGGGCCTCCAAAGAATTCCCTAGGACCTTTTTCTGACCCTGCTGCAGGCTTCTAGAACTGAGCTTACATGGTATTTTCTGCTTTAGGAGTCCACAGGTTTAAAGCCCAGAAAGGAATTCCGTCATTCCTATGATGTGGAACCACCTGGTGTGGCTCAAGAGGACCCCAAAGTCCTTCAGATGACCCCTGGGAGATGGGGCTGAAGGAGAGAGAGAGAATCCCCAAGCAGATTCACTGCTAAGTGGGGAGCTCGATACAGGCCTTGATCTCACAACCCTGAGATAATGACCTGAGCTGAAATCAAGTCAGACGCTTCACCGACTGAGCCCTGGAGGGGCCTGCTGATCTTCTAGTCAGCACTTCCTGCAGAGTAAGCATCGCCTTCCCAGAGCTTCCCACCCAGGAGACATATTTCTTGTCACCAGGATGATGATCGTAAGTTGTCAGTCTTCTGTCGCCTTCGTGAAGCCTCCCAAGGACCTTGTAAGGCAGTTGTTGTCATTGTCCCGGTTTTGTAGGTGAAGAAACCAAGACTCAGAGAGCTTGGGTCGCTGTTGCAGGATCACACAGCCCTGAATCAACCCAGAAGGGCCAGATCCTGCCTAAGCCTTCTCTCTTCAAAGCCCTCACTTTTGGCAGCAAGCTGTCCACCCGCTGAAGGGTTCTCCTACTTTTAAAGGATCAGGCCTCTGCAGATACTTTAACAAGCTAAGTTTTTCTGAAGACTAACAGCTCTGGGTATCTGTAACACTCCCGTAGGTGGTTACATTTCAGAGTCCTACAACACTGAGTTCAGGATAATAATTCTTAAACCACTTTTAGAAGCAGGTATTACTCATTGCTGGCTATGGGCATGGGAAAGACTCCCTCAGGCCTGCATGTCCCATCCCAGTGGTTCGTGTGGGGGATTCTGAACTGCACGGGGCCCCAGAGAAAAGGCTACACCACTGACAGGCTGTGTGGTCTTGGCCAGGTGACTTGGCTTCTCTGTGCCTGAGTTTCCTCATCTGTCAATGAGAGAAAAGTTATTCCTACCCCTTAGGGCGGTTGTGAGGATTAAATGAAATCGTATACATAAAGCCCTTGGGGTACATGGGTGGCTCAGGTCAGGGAGTCAGGGTCCTGGGATCCATCCTGCTCAGCGGGGAGTCTGCTTCTGCCCCTCCCCTCCTGCCTCCCTCTCCTACCTCCCACTCCTGCTCTCTCTCAAATAAATAAATAAATAAGATTTTATTTATTTGACAGAGAGAGATCTCAAGTAGGCAGAGAGGCAGGCAGAGAGAGAGGAGGAAGCAGGCCCCCTGCTGAGCAGAGAGCCTGATGTGGGGCTCGATCCCAGGACCCTGAGATCATGATCTGGGCCGAAGGCAGAGGCTTAACCCACTGAGCCACCCAGGTGCCCCATAAATAAATAAATAAAATCATAAAAAATAAAAAATCTTTAAAAGCCTTGAGACCAGGACATAGCACACAGTAATTGTGCAATAAATGTTAGTTAGAACTGAAAGAAAAGGACCTTGAATTCCTTTCTGGGCTTTGAAACTATGGACTCCCGAAGTAGAAAACCCCACATAAGCTCTGGTTCTAGAAGCCTCCAATAGCCTTTCCCACCACAGACTCAGAACAAGGTCCCTGGGAATTCTTTTAAGGCCCACTGACCTGCCTGAAAAAAAGAGTCTAAAATCAACCAAAGTAAACTTCACCAGTGTTCATTTCAGCACTAAGGATATGACATCAGGACTGTGGTAGGCGCTGGGGCCCTCTCAGCTTCTTCCAGCTCTCAGCAACAGATGGGAGTGGTGAGGGGGCTGGCTGAGCCCAACTCACCTGTGGCTGCACTGGGGGAGGCAGGCTTCTGGACAAGGTTTGAGTTTATAGCCACACATAGATTGTTAAAGACTTGGGAAGAGCGCAGAATCTCCTGGCTTGGAGCTTTTGTTCAGGGGTGCAAGCCCAAAGCAGTGAACTGTCCCCTTTCTCTTCCCCTGCCTGTCAGGTCAGAGAGGGAGCAGCCCTGGTTAGGACCTCACTGGCCGGTCCAGGGTGAGCTCCTGCCCAAGCCAGGCCAACCAGAATCCCTCCCTGATGATTTAGAATTGTACCCAGAAGAGTCCGGGCTCATTCTGCTCATCACCCCGGAAGAGAGGTGTACTTGGAAGCTGCTGGCTGAGGCCATTTGCTGCCATGCTCCCTAGGATGCAGGGAAAGCCAGGCTTCAGGGAGACAGAAAGATGAAACAGAAACAGATTTGGAGGAAAGTGACTTTCTGAATCCACCAAACCCAGACCCTGGGTCTCATCTCTTCTCCAAGACCTAGCTGCATCCTTGTGCTTAGATTTCTTAAGATGTCCCTGTATCCCTATACTATACAATCCCCCTTGCCCATCAACCTGTCCCCAGTTGTTTCTAGCAGTCTCAGTCCCAAGAATCTTCATGAAGGCAACTTGAGGCAAATACCTCTTTCTGTCTCCTTCCCCTTGGTGTGACTTCTGGTCACCCTCCCAGCTTCCTGGAGGGCAACTTCAGCCTAGACAAGGGTGTCCCCCGGGGAACACCAGTGGACAGGGGAGGCCAGTCTCCAGCTCCTTCTGTGGTCCCTCCCTCTCCCCACAGGACTGCCCCCTTCCAAACACACCTCATCCCTGGTTCCTGCCCGCAGAAGTCCCCGGACCGGCTGTTTCGTGACTACCTTTCTTCCCTTTCCCAGTTCCTCTTTGTCTGCCCCTGTGGCTGTGTGTGTCATACCTCCCAGGCGGTGGCTACAGTTTAACGGGGCGTTCACAGTCTCCCTGGCAGCCAGGGTGGGGAGATGCTTGGGAAAAGGAACACTTTCAGAAGTTCTTAAATGGACTTGAAAGAAAGAGTGCCGGCTTCAGAGTGAGGAGACTGGATTCTGGTCTGGCCACACTTCTAACTTACTTTGTGACTTTAAGTTTCAGTTGCTTCGGCTGCTGAGTGACAGAAATAGATGAGATCAAAGGCTTGCCAGGGAGCCCTAGTCGAGGTGCCTGGGTCATCACCTTGGAAACCATATCGAGGGAAAAGGGATGGCCCCATGGGGCCCCATTTCTCTTCACTCAGAGAGGCCCCACTTGTATCTGCTTTCTACTCTGAGCATCTTTGCCAGGTGCTGCCTTAGCCCAGGTTCCCTAGAAGCAGGGCTCGAGGCAGAGTGTGTGTGCCACCACTTGGTGAGGGAGTGCAGTGCCAGGGAAGCTGCAGTGAGGAAAAGGGGTGAGACAGATGAGGACAGAGAGATTTGCTGAGGTGGCCACCATGAGCATCAATGATGCTAGATGCCCCCGCCCCCTCAAATGTCCATGCAATTTGAGAGCACATGAAGATAATGTTCTTAAGGAGCTCTGGTGGGACAGGAAAGAGAGGGACTGATAATCCCACCAGGTGGGGTGCGGGGGCAGTGGTATTCATCATGTTCATTTAGGCAGGTCTGGCCCCTGCTGCTAGCCTGGGCTCCCCTCCATCTCCTCCATTCAGGAGGCAGCTGCTGGCTCCAGATGGGAGGTAGATTTGTTAGTATTTAAGGGATTGGAGGATTAAATGGGCCAGAGAAGCTTCCTCCACACAGCCTCATCCTCTAATGGCTGGAAGCCCAACCCTGGTGTTATTAATTTGATATTACATCATAGGCACTTCATGCCCCTTCCTTTGAAGCCCAGCAGGCTTGCAAAGCCAGCAGAGAGTAAGAGATTGGGGTCAGAGCCAGATGTCTCAATCCTTCTTCTCTGGCATATACATAGAGCAATCTGTAGAAGGAAGAACAGACTGTCCCAAATCAAACCTGGGATCCAGTCTGAGCATTGTTGGCTGACCTTGGGGATACTATTTCAGCTCAGGATACTGGCTTTCTCTGCTGCAAAATAGGTACATCGGAGCAAATGAAAGAAAAAAAGCTATAAAGCCAACATGCCCTTTTGTGGGGCTGGGGTGGGCACCGGGCTGTGTGGCCTGTGGGCTGCTGTGCACCATCTGGGGGGTGGGGTGCCAATGGAAAATGACCCCAAGACAGTCCCCAGTCACAGCCAAGATAGGACATGGGCTCTGATCAAAATGAGAAGGAATAAAACTCGGTAAAAGTCTGCCAAAGGAAAACACAGGCAAGAAAATGGAATGGAAATAGGCTCAAATCCATCATCTCACTCAGGAAACATCAGGTTCAGGGTCAGACTATGGTAAAGAACAAATCCACCAGCGCGAGGCTCTGTGCCAAGTGCTCCATCTCCATGACATCATGAAATCATCACAGCCCCAATGCAGTAGATGCAACAGGCTTCTCCTTGTCACAGATGAGGAAACTGAGGCTGGGAGGGGTTGAGCAATTTACCCAAGTGTCACAGCTAGTTAGTACCAGTACCAGGATGGAAACCCAGGCGGTCTGCTTCCTGATTGTTCTCGGGCTTTGCCCTTTGTTCTTTCTTCTCCCAGGGACATGGTCTCTCCAAGCAGCCTCTTAGGTTCAGATTACCATCTATATTCCCCTGATTCACGAGTCAGCCAGCCCTGCTCCCAGGTCTGGCCTAAGCTTCAGATCCATGGTAGCCTTCCTGACCCACCTCAAGTATTCTTCCAGGGAAGAATTCTCATTTACCCTAACCTTGCTTTAACCCACTTCCAGAGGGCGCCTCCACCACCCACCCAGCTATAGAACCTAGCCAGAGCCTGGACTTTTCTCTCCTTACCCCTGACACCCAAGGTACCACCATGGTACTCTCCATACAACTGAGGTCATCAACTTTCTCCTTGCTACTGTGGCTGCTAGCAGTGTAGGACCCTCACTAGAACAAATGCACATCATGTGCTTCACCTGGGGGTCTCTGGGCCTGTCTCTTTTCATCTACCCCATGCTAAAATGCAAATATGATGGTGCCACTTCCCAACCCCAGAACTCTTGAACTGTTTCTGGTTGTTCCCAGGATAGAGGCCCCCTTCATCTGAACCCTTCCCCAGGCCATCTCCCGTTGCCCTTCCTCCTGCACTCTGCTGCTCTGGCTGAAATTTTCTTTCCTCCAAACAACAGCTTCTCTCTAGATGCTAAGCCTCCTGCCTGGCTGTTCCCTCTGCCTGGAACACTTTGCCACACTCCGTGTGTTCCCTCCACTGCTGCTCAGACTTCATTGTCAGCTCAGAAGTCCAAAGTCACAACTGGGATGTCGGTCTTCCCAACCGACTTCTCTCTTGGTCTGACCCCAACCCCTCCAAGTCTATATTCACACCTCAGCACTTTTCTCATCACACCCTTTACCAATGCCCCCTTCCCGCCACCAAATATAGGCCTTACTAGAGCTGGGTTTGTCATTCCTGTTGGCACAGTGCGCTGCTCACAGCAGGGAGTTAATACATGTTTGGGAGGGAGAGAGAGCAAGTGACTTTTCCAAAGCCACAAAGTCCAAGAGAGTGACAAAACTATAATTAGAATCTGCATCAATCCACTCTAGGCCACCCCAACTTGGAAAGAATTCGCTGCTCCTCTCTGTCCTACCCTCTAATCCTGCCCATTATTTAATTCCTAGCGTCAAGTGCCATAGAGGTGTCATTTTAGGAAGCGACATCTTCCATCTGAAAAAGGAAAGCACGTAGCACAGTGTGAGAGGACATACCCACCGGTCCTCAAGGACAAGGGAAATCCAGCCTCAGCATCTGGATCAAGTGAATCTTACCGCAGGTCCCTAATGCCGTCCCCCCACCCCGCCCCACCAGTATCAGGGCCTCAGCCAGCCAAAGCCAAGCTTCCCGCCCGGACGTCATCGGCGACCCCAGCAACGCCCAGCCCCCACAGGGCCACACCACGCGCGTCGCGCGCGCAGGCCAGTGCCGGCTCCCAGCCGGGACGCCACCACCAGGCGGTACCTCCAACCCCTGGCCCGGCGGGCTCCGCCTCCCTGCTCCGTCAGTCCCTCCCCGCGTCCCTCCCCTTCCTCCCCGCCCGCGCCAGCCCCGCCCCCGAGCCCCGCCCTCGAGCCCCGCCCCCGCCCCCGCTCGTGCTTCCCGGGCTGCGTGCTCCCTCGCACGCACGCCCCCGTCCGCCCCGGCCCGCCCCGGCCCGCCCCCTGCTCGGTGTCAGCGCTTGCCGCCGCGGCGCCGGCAGAGTGCTTCCGCAATTCGGAAAACGGCCGGAGGCTCCGGCCGCCGGCGGGGCAGCTATGGAGGCAGCGGCGCGGAGGCGGCAGCATCCCGGAGCGCCGGGCGGTGCGGCCGCGCAGCCGGGCGCCTCCTTCCTGCAGGCCAGGTGGGCGCGCGCCGGCTCCCCGAGCGAGGCCGCGGCCCCCACGTGACGTGGGGCGGGCGGCGGGGACCCTGCTGGAGGAGCCCGGGGCGGGCTGGGGGGCTGCCGCCGGAGTCAGATTGCTCTGCGCTGCCCTCGCTGCGTCCTGGCGCTTGGACCGCGTCTCCACAGCCCTTTCTCTTCCTGGGGACGCCCCCGGCCCAGGAAGGCTCGGCAGCCCCCGCTTCCCGGGCCGGCTTGAGGATAGGCCTCTGGCGAAACTAGTCTAGGGGTCCAAGAAACTCGGGGTGGGGGCGGCGGGCCCGAAACGCGCTTGCACACCCCGGGCGCCACCAAGCTCTTGGGGTCCCTCCAGGCGGAATAGGACTTGGATTCTGGTGTCAGTGGGGAGGCTCGCTTCTTATCCCAAGAATGTGAGAATGGAAATTCTAGAGACAGTGAAGTGTGTAGAAGGAACGACGAAGGGCTTTTCTCTCTCGTTCGGCCGTTCCCTTCTCTCACTAAGGGGAAGAAGTTAGGGGTTTATGCAGTTGAGACCAGGAGGGGCAGAAGAAGCTCGGAAACCACCTTTTTAGTCTTTCCCTCCATTCTGCCTTCATCCTGTTGTACAGACCAGAAAGCATCTTCGGTGTGCCCCGTGCTGTGGGGCACGAAAGGGGTGGGCGAGGTGAAGCCAGAAGAGGCTAAGAGGTCATCTTGGAGAGCTTCGTGGAGGAGGTGGCACTTGAGCTTAGTCTCCGAGTAATCAGTAGGTGACTTGGAGGAAAGGCTCTTCCAGTCGGGGGAGGAGGTGGTGGAAAGCTTGGGGGGAGTCAAGTGGTCAGTGGTTCTGGAGCTTTCTGGTGTACTGCGGCAAGGGGATGTGGACTGACTGGGAAGGGCCTTTTCTGGCAGCAGGGCTGGGACTAGAGTGAAGGGCTACCCCAGGGGTACAGGTCTGTGAATCATCAGGCTTACACATTTCACAGCACTCACCATAGCACATACCCTCCCCGATGTCCATCACCCAGCCACCCTATCCATACCCCCCTCCCCCCAGCAACCCTCAGTTTGTTTCCTGAGATTAAGAGTCTCTTAAGGTTTGTCTCCCTCCCCATCCCATCTTGTTTCATTTCTTCCTTCCCTACCCCCCAAAACCCCCCACAACTGCCTCTCAAATTCCTCATATCAGGGAGATCATTATGATAATTGTCTTTCTCCGATTGACTTATTTTGCTCAGCATAATACCCTCTAGTTCCATCCACGTCGTGGCAAATGGCAAGATTTCGTTTCTTTTGATGGCAGCATAGTATTCCATTGTATATATATATATATACCGCATCTTCTTTATCCATTCATCTGTTGATGGACATCTGGGTTCTTTACATAGTTTGGCCATTGTGGACATTGCTGCTGTAAATATTCAGGTGCATGTGCCCCTTCGGATAACTACATTTGTATCTTTGGGGTAAATACCCAGTAGTGCAATTGCTGGATTGTAGGGTAGCTCTATTTTCAACTTTTTGGGGAACCTCCATGCTGTTTTCCAGAGTGGCTGCACCCGCTTGCATTCCCACCAACAGTGTAGGAGGGTTCCTCTTTCTCTGCATCCTTGCCAACATCTGTCATTTCCTGACTTCTTAATTTTAGCCATTCTGACTGGTGTGAGGTGGTATCTCATTGTAGTTTTGATTTGTATTTCCCTGATGCCCAGTGATGTAGAGCACTTTTTCATATGTCTGTTGGCCACCTGGATGTCTTCTTTGTAGAAATGTCTGTTCATGTCCTCTGCCCATTTCTTGAATGGATTATTTGTTCTTTGGGTGTTGAGTTTGATAAGTTCTTTATAGATTTTGGATACTAGCCTTTATCTGATATGTCATTTGCAGATATTTTATCCCACTCTGTTGGTTGTCTTTCGGTTTTGTTGTCTATTTCCTTTGCTGTTTGTGAAAGCTTTTCATTTTGATAAAGTCCCAGTAGTTCATTTTTGCCCTTGCTTCCCTTGCCTTTGGCGATGTTTCTAGGAAAAAGTTGCTGTGGCTGAGGTCCAAGAGGTTGCTGCCTGTGTTCTCCTCAAGGATTTTGATGGATTCCTGTCTCACATTGAGGTCTTCCATCCATTTTGAGTCTATTTTTGTGTGTGGTGTAAGGAAATGGTCCAATTTTATTTTTCTGCACGTGGCTGTCCAATTTTCCCAACACCATTTGTTGAAGAGACTGTCTTTTTCCCATTGGCGAAGTCCATATTCTTAAAAGCTATGCTTAACTGCCATTTCTTGATTTATCATTTTTTAAAAAGATTTTATTTATTTATTTATTTATTTGACAGAGAGAGAGAGCACAAGCAGAGGGAGCAGCAGTGGGACGGGGAGAAGCAGGCTCCCCGCTGAGCATGGAGCCTGATACAGGGCTCGATCCCAGGACCCCAGGATCATGACCTGAGCCAAAGGCAGGCACTTAACCAACTGAGCCACTTAGGTGCCCCTTGATTTATCATTTGTAGCTTTTAAGATAATATTTACTGATTTCCTGTTAGATTTGCCTCACTTATACCTCCCTCATCTTCACAAGATGGTTCTTTTCATCTATTCTCAGTTTTTAAACTATTCTTAGTTCTTCTGTTAACCTTTGTAGCATTAGGGAACATGCCTATACCATTATCTCCTTTCTCGGGAAGTATGGGCACTATCTCTTGATTCCTTTTTCAAAGGAGAATAATAGTCCCCTATCCTAACATTTGACTTTCCCTACCCTTTCTTCTAATGCCTGTACTCTTTAGTTCTACTTTCATATTCTCAAGGTTAATGGTATTTACCTGCTGTTTTTAGGCATAGTTGTCTTCCATGTTTTGTGTGTGCATGGATTCTAAACTTGAAAGTCAGTATTCGGTGTTTTTATTAATCAAGCCATGTAAACATTCCCTACAAAGCCGAGGAATGTTTAACAGTGCCATATGCTGTCTTATATTGTTTTTGTTTTTCCTGGGGTTTCTAATTGCCTTATCTTTTCTCCTCTTATTATTTGCCTTCATTTTCTCATTTTTTTGTTCAGGCTTTCCATCATGTCAGGTATTTTACCATTCTTTATGTAGAACCAAAATTAATCCCTCTGTAGTTTCCATTTATGGGTCCCTGCTTGACTCCACCATGGCTGACTCCTTCCTTTTCTGCCAGACAGTCCTGCAGATGCTGACTGCTTTGAATATTTCAGCTGTATGTTATGTATTCCCCACCTGTCATGGTATCAGGTCCCCCCGCCCCCATATGGTAGACTCGTAAAGCTGTGGAGGAGAGAGAAGGCCATCCTTGTCTTGGGTTACCTGCCATTCACTGGTGTTCTCAGCTACAGTTTCTGATGACTGAGATCGAGAGCTGGAACAGGCTGGGGGCTCAGTATGTGAAGTCTGTGGTCAGGAACTTGGGACAGGCTTGAGGTTGCTCATCCCCAGGACAATGACTAGGGGAGAGGATGCCTTCACCCTCCATAATCTGCCTCCTGTGGTCACAGTCCCAGCAGAAGAAAACCAGTCAGATGCTAACCAATCTTGATTTCCAAGCCGAGTGCCCTGCATCTGCCCTTTTTCTTCCTGACTGCTAAGCCAGGCTGGACTACTGAGAGGGATCCCCATTAACTGATGCCCCCTTGGGTAGAGGAGGAAACAGTTACTGAGCCCTTGAAATATGCTGGGTATCCACAGCTTCCAGAGACCCATATCTAAGCGCTTCCCCAGGCTTTCAAAATACTTTTCTCCTCTGTAGCAAACATCCTACTCCTTGTCCAGTTCGGAGGTTTCCAGAATAAAACACTGAGGGTTGTTATCCCCTTTCTGCTACCAAGTTCTTCAGGCCTGGAGGTTCTCACCATCTGCTTTTTGAGGCCTTGATTGACAGTCACTAAGGGGAAGGGCAGGTGGACCCTCTAAGACAGTCCCTCAGCTCAGACCCATCTCAGAGCAGTCCTGACCGTGAGTTTCTGTCTGCCCAGTCTGAAGCCCAGCTAGTCCCTCACTTCTCTTCTTCTCTGTTAATAAGCCCAGGCATTCCCTCCATGTAGCACCTTCCTCCCTTCCACCCAGGCCTCCGATCCCACTCTCCTACTTTTCTGCCTTCTTAAATCCACCCATCCATGCTTTCAGGCGCTCTTCCTTCATGCAGGCCTTGCCTACCACCCCAGGCCTTACTGACCCTCTCTGTCTTGATCTCTTCATATGGCACATAGTTTATTATAATACAGAAGAGGAAACACAGTTCTTGAGTTCATATAGGTTTGAATTTACGCTGTTCAGGACCCCTGGGTTGCAGGTGACATAAAGCCAGTGTGAACTATAGCGCCCTTAGCAAAAAGGAACATATTAGCTGTTGTGTTCTGGGGCTGCCCAGAACTCTCAGGGCTTTTCCTCTTCCTTTCCCCTGGTCTTCTCTGCAGGCTTCTTCGTTCTCACCTGACTGTCCTTTGAGGCTGGTACCTTGGCCACAGGTAGCCCTGAACTTGCATCCTAAGCACCCCAGAAAGGAAGGCACTCCTTCCACCAACTCTAGTTGGTAAAGTCCTCTTGGGCCGGCTTAGGTTGCCGGCACTCCCTGTGGCCAAGGAAACACCATCTCTTACTAGAAGCATGGAGTGGGAAATAGACTGACAAAAGGAGTAGTTGATTTAGAGCCTTACTGTGCCGGTGATTGAAGCACTTAGCCCCTGTAAGCCTCAGTACCCTCATCCGTCACACAAGAGGGGAACGACCTCCCGGTATTGCTGCAAGTATTCGGTGAGATGATGCAGGTGAAACTCTGAGCACAACGCACAGTACTCAGTAGGGGCTGGGGGGTGGGGGGAGTTCGGCACCAAGTAGAAGGGACAGGGAGGCTTAGTTGATCCAAGAAAGGCCCACCCCC
>RCUC01131394.1:0-13159 GCA_003697995.1 Taxidea taxus jeffersonii
ACACACACACACATGAAATGGCACAGGATTCTGATTTTAATGGAAAGGCTGTACCCATGCATATGCTGTATACAAGAGACTCATTTTGAACCAAAGACACAACCAGACTGATTGTATAGGGATAGAGACTATTTTTTTCATGCCAATGGACCTCAAAAGAAAACTGGAGTAGGAATTCTTGCATTAGACAAACTAAATGTTAAACCAAAGACTGTAGTAAAAGAAGTAGAGGGATATTATAACATACTTCAAGGGCCTATGCAATAACAAAATCCAGCAACTACAAATATCTATGACCCCAACACAGGAGCAGCGAGGTACATGGATGGATAGTTTCCAAACTCATTTTATGAGGTCAACATTACCTTGATCCTATAAGCAGACAACGATGCTATCAAAAAGGAGAATTACAGACCAATAACTTGATGAACATCAATGCCAAAATACTCAACAAGATACTAGCTAATAAGATCCCAAGTAACATTAAAAGTGTTATTCACAATGAGGGGAGGTTAATTCCTGGGATTTAATAGAGGTTCAATATTAACAAGTCCACTGATATGATAGATCATATTTAAAAGGAATGACAAGAACCATATCATCTTCTCAACTGATGCAAAATAATCATTTGGTAAAATACAACACCCTTTCCAGATTAAAATTCATCAAAATATAGGGTAAGAAGGAACACATCTCATTATAAAAGCCATCTATGAAAAGCCCACAACAAACATCATTCTCTATGGGAAAAATCTGAGAGCTTTTCCCTTAAGGTCAGGAATATGACAGGGATGCCACTTTTGTTCAATATAGTATTCTCACTCCTACCACTTTTGTTCAATATAGTATTAGAAGTCCTAGCCTCAGCATTTGTACAACAAGTACAAAAGGGGATTTGAATTGGCAAAGAAGAAGTAAAATTATCTCTCTTTTCGCATATGAATATATACTCTATGTGGAAAACCCAAAAGACTCCACCCCTAAATTACTTGAGATCATACAGCAATTCAGCAACACGCAAGACTCAAAATAAATGCACAGAAATCAGTTGCTTTTCTATACACTAACAATGTGAATGGAAAAACAGAAATTAAGGTGTCATTTCCAATTTCTATAGCACCCAAAATCATAAGATACCTAGGAATAAACCTAAACAAAGAGGTAAATGATCTCTACTGCAGAAACTACAGAACACTTATGAAGGAAACCGAGGAAGACACAAAGAGATGGAGAAGTTTCCATGCTCATGGATTGAAAGAAAAAGCATTGTGAAAATGTCTATGCTGCCCATAGTAATCAACACATTCAATGCAATCCCTATAAAAATAACCTGGGCATTTTTCACATAGCTAAAACAAACAATCCTAAAATTTGCATGGACCAGAGAAGACCCTGAATTGCCAGGGAATGGTTGAAAAAGAAAACCTCAGCTGGGCCATCACAATGCCATGCTTGAAGCTAGTTTACAAAGCTGTGATAATCAAGAAAGCATGGTAGTAACATAAAACAGACACATAAATCAATGGAATAGAAAAGAGCCCCCAGAAACAGACATTAATATCTATGGTCAACTAATCTTTGATAAAGCAGGAAAGAATATTCAATGGAAAAAAGACACTGTCTTTGATAAATGATGCTGGGAAGATTGGAAGTCACATGCAGAATGATGACACTGGTCCATTCCCTGACACTATATGCAGTGATAAATTAAAAATGGATGAAAATACCTCAATGTGAGACAGGAATCCTTTAAAATGCTAGGGAAGATCCAGACAACAACCCCTTCAACCTCAGCCACAGCAACTTCTTGCAACACATGTCTCTAAAGGCAAGGGGAACAAAAGCAAAAATGAACTACTGTTTCACAAGATAAAAAGCTTCTGCACAGCAAAGGGAAATCAGCAGAAATTTGGATTGGGAGAAGATATTTGTAAATGATATTACAATAAGGAATTAATATTCCAACTATAGAAATAAGTTATACATGAAAGACATAATATTAAAAAATTCCAATTAGATATATTTGTTTACCCTCTGAATAAACTGTAACTCAACTCTTAAAAGAGCTACACAACATATCAAAACTCATTTCTAAACTTTGTACTAGGGATACAATGAGCAATTGGTATTTTCACCTTATTCATGTCTCAATAGTCATTCTCAAGTACATATACACATAAAGCACCAGGTATTCTCCTTAATCTCCAAAGATGTCTTGAAATCATGATTCCTGCTTAGTCTTTATGGGGTTATCTAGAATGTCAAGAGCCAGGATGAGAGAAAAGTATACACACTGGTTTCTAAAATATTCAAAGAAGTCTATTCAGAAAAATGACCTCATTGATAGGATAATGGGAGGACCTTGTCAGCTCTCCAAACCAGTACGTTTGTTACTGTGCAAGATAAAAAGCGCACATGGCTTATGGTATTTTTATTTTTATTTATTATTTAAATGCTTAAGATAATTTTGATTAGAATTAATAAAAACTTTTAATAAAATATTAGAATTAACAATTGATACATTTAAGCATTTAATTATAGAAAGTCAAAGGAAAATCTTATTTGACTAAAGTCAATTTAAAAGATCCATATTTTTATATATCACATATCTCACATTGTCATATAATGTATAATCAAAAGTTTAAAAATATATAAATTGTGTAGCTACTTGTGTGATTTTTTAAAAAACCTGAAGGTCTTTTTCAACCTAAAACAAGACATTATAGAATTCTTGAAAGAACTGGTGTTGCACCTTATGATCTACTGTGAAATGATAGTAAATATAGTGGAATTGATACTTTAATCAATGGCTGATAGCTACAAGCATCAATGTACTTCTTTTCTAAATTTATGGTAAATTAAAGTAAGGTCTACACTTAATACTATATCCATGTAAATATGGTCACTTTAAATAATAATAATTCTCTCTGACAAAATTTAGAGTAAATATATTAATGCAAATGGATCTGCAAATGTGACTATTTGTCTAAACCAAGTGATTTTTAGAAAAATAATTGAATCTGAAACAGACATATTATTACTGACTAGTACAGCTAACATGAGGTAAGTGAAAATGTTCTATTGGTTAAAGGAACTCCTAAGACTATGACCTTTTTAAAAATGCGGGTATTGGTGTTTTGTTTTCTTCTGTTTTTTTTTTCCTCTTTCCTTCTTTTTTTTTAAAGATCTTATTTATTTATTTGACAGATGTAAGCAGAGAGGCAGGAGGAAGCAGGCTCCCCACTGAGCAGAGAGACCGATGTGGGTCTCGATCCCAGGACCTTGAGATCATGACCTGAGCCAAAGGCAGAGGCTTAACCCACTGAGCTATCCAGGCGCCCCTCCTCTTTCCTTCGTAATCAAGACATGCAGTGTCGCAAATCTGCCTCACAAAGTACATACTAATAACTTCTTTTAAAAAATAAATAAATAAAAGACTAAGCCTCCCCAGTCACTTCTAGTAGTGCATTGTCCTTGGTGCCATCACGCACCCCTCCCACCGGTCCCATCACCCGCTGGTAAAGGCACTGCCTCTCCAGCAACCGCCTAGCAGGGCTCCAAGGAGGAACTGCATGCCAAGCACAGCTCTGCAGCCCAGACCAGGAGAAGCCTGCTGTCCAGAGAGAGGGACGGCATCCCACCCGCCGCCCAGAAGGAAGACCCATAGGGCAGGCGCCCCGGAAGCCAGGCCAGCCCCGCCGAGAAGGAAAAGGAGGTGCTGGCGAGGAACGAGGCCGCCAAGGTGGGCTAAGAGGTGGCCACTCTTGGGAAGGTCCCCTGGGCCGCCTGCTCAAAGTCTCCCCTAAGGCCGCAAGCACCTGGCCTCCAAGGGGCGCCACTCCAGTAACCACAGAGACTGCATAGCCTCCTGGAAACAGGCCTTGGTGCTAGGCAGAGAGGGGGTGGCGCTTGAGGAGGGGGCGACCTGCAAGAGGCCCAGAAAGGGGGGAGTCAAGTCAGCCTGGTCAGCCTGCTCAGAAAGGCACAGGAAGCCCAGTCCAGTGCAGTCCTGAAGCCACCCCCACCCCACCCCCACCCAGGAAGAGGAGGCAAAGGAAAAGGGCCTGATTGTTGAGATAATCCAATAAATTTTCTCCAAGTTTGTTTGTTGTAGGGGTGCCAGATACTGGTTTTGGTGGGCCACTTTTCCGATTTTCTACACCCTGTTATGGGGACCCTGAGCCCTCCCACAGCTCCAGAGTTTCAGGAGAGAAGCTGACACAGACCTCCCTGTTTCAATCCAGCCCTTCGTACAGTAGTTGTTGCAGGGAATGACCATGGTAACCCTTTCCTGGTCATCTGTTATGGTTTTAATAATTGTCTTGTTCTATGATAGGATAGGGAAGCACATGCTCAGTCTCCCAAGGCCTGTGGAATGAGGGCACTCATTTCCCCACCTTAGGAACCCTGGCTTTGCTAAACACTGGCCCCTGGAACAGCCTAAGACTAAATGTTTATAGGGAACCTCTTGCCCTTCCTGTCCCTCCCTTGGTTCCAAGACTCCAAAGGAAAAGCAAAAGATGCATGTGAGGCCACTAATTGTGGAGACTATCTGTTCATTTTTATAGCTTAAAAAATGAAAAAAAGGGACGCCTGGGTGGCTCAGTTGGTTAAGCGGCTGCCTTCAGCTCAGGTCATGAACCCAGCGTCCTGGAATCGAGTCCCACATCGGGCTCCTTGCTCGGCAGGGAGCCTGCTTCTCTCTCTGCCTCTGCCTGCCACTCTGTCTGCCTGAGGTCTCTCTCTCTCTAATAAATAAATAAATTTTTAAAAAATGAAAAAAAATAATGAAAGTGAAGAGGAAAACAAAGACAAAACTGGAAACCTAGAAAAAAATTATACAGAAAACCTATCTTTTTAAAGATTTTTATTTATTTATTTATTTGACAGAGAGAAATCACAAGTAGACAGAGAGGCAGGCAGAGAGAGAGAGGAGGGAGCAGGCTCCCCACCAAGCAGAGAGCCCGATGCGGGACTCGATCCCAGGACCCTGAGATCATGACCTGAGCTGAAGGCAGAGGCTTAACCCACTGAGCCACCCAGGTGCCCCCAGAAAAACTATTTAAAACTGAAGATTGTGACTATCATCCACCCAGCACACTTACAGTGATTCCATATTTTGAGTATGTCTGAGGGTTTTCACCCATCACTATGGTAACTGTACCCTTTACTGGCAGCATGCCTGTCCTGCCCTCCACAGAACTGGATTCAAATTCAGTTCCAGTCAACTGCCAATGTCACTGATAGTTATATCCCATTGACCCTGATTTCTGGCTCCATTAACCTAAAGTAATTCCTCAGCTCTAACTTAAGAACCATCACTGCCTGCTGAGGGGCATCCTCCTTAGGTTCATGCCCCAGTCCTGGGTCCTTCAGGATTTCACATCTGGTTTTCTTCTCTTTCCTTCACATGTCCATTTGTTTTTTGTTTCTTAAATTCCACATATGAGTGAAAACATATGGCATTTGTCTTACTCTAACTGAATTGTTTCAACTAACATGGTACTCTAGCTCCATCCGTGTCCTTGCAAATGATGAGATTTCATTTTTTGGACTGAATGATATTTCATTTGCATTTCTTTCTCCATCAATTGATGGACATTTAGGCTTTTTCTATATTTTGGTTCTTGTTGATAATGTTGCCATAAATGTCAGGATGCATGTATCCCTTCAAATTAAGTAATGTTGGTGAATATCTAAGAGTGAAATTGCTGAATTATATGTTAGTTCTATTTTTAACTTTTTGAGTGACCTCTATAATGTTCTCCAGTTTGGCTGCACCAGTTTGCATTCCTATCTACAGTGCAAGAGAACTCCCCTTTTCTCCAGATCCCCACCAACATTGTCATTTCCTGTGTTATTGATTTTACACATTCTGATAGGTGTGAGTGATATCTTATTATAATTTTGATTTGTATTTCCCTGGTGAGGAGTGGCATTGAGCAACCTTTCATGTTGGCTATGTATATGTCTTCTTTGGAAAAATGTCTACTCATGTATTCTGTGGGGCTGTTTTTTAATTGATTTTCCAACTTGGGTTTGGTGAGAAGGAGCATCAGGGTTAAAGTCTTGCTAAGGTCAGTGTGACATTTTCAGTTGCTGATATTCTCATCACAGGAACGTTATTTTCCACTTCTGAAATCATAATTTCATTAGTGGAGACCTTTCTAAAAATCATAATTTTAGTTATATGACATTTCTTTTCACATATTAAATGATATTTGTCACCTATCACTACTTTGATTTGTTTCATTTGTTAAACCATTCATAAGTTAATGGACATGTGGGCTTTTCCCATAATTTGGCTATTATTGATAATGGTGCTATAAACAGCAGAGTATATATACCCCTTCAAATTAGTGTTTTTGTACTCTTTAGTTTTGTATTCTTTAGCGTTTGTATTCTTTTTGTATACCGAATAGTGAAGTTACTGGGTCATAATGTAGTTCTATATTTAAATTTCTTAGGAAACTCCATACTGTTTTTCAGAGTGGCTGCATCAGTTTGCATTCCCACCAACAATTCAAGAATACCCCCCCATCCACATCCTTTCCTACAGTTGCTGTATCTTGTGTTGTTGATTTTATATGTGTGAGTTAATATCATCATAGTTAGGATTTGTACTTTCCTCATGATGAATATTGTGGAGCATCTTTCCATGTATCTATTGGCCATGTGTATGTCTTCTTTGTAGAAATGTGAACTCATCACTTTAACTTTTTAGAATTTGAGTTACTAAGTTTTTTGTATAATTTTGTTAATAACACAGAGAGGGATGGGGGAACTGTAGGGTGAAATAGGTGATGTTTTTTAAGGACTGCACTTGTGAGTAGTACTGTGTGTTGTATTTAAGTATTGGATCACTAAATTGTATGCTTGAAACTAATATTATAATGTATGCTAACAAACACTAAATAACTTAAAAACATGAACAAAACGAACAAATATAACATCAATATGATTTACTGAAAATTCCAATTAGTTCATCATACATGAGACACATAATTTGTCAGATACTATATTTTGATATGTCCTTGTTAATTTCTGGATTTCCATAAAACTTAATGAACTAAGTTTAATATATCTTAGAACAGATGGCACCCTTTAGATTCTCTCTTCAAAAGGCCATATTACACCTAAATAATATTATCATTTTTTAAAGGTTTTATTTGTTTATTTGGCAGACAGAGATCACAAGTAGACAGAAAGGAAGACAGAGAAAGAGGGGAAAGCAGGTTTCCTGCTGATCAGAGAGACTGTTGCGGGGCTAGATCCCAGCATCGTGAGATCATGACCTGAAATGAAGGCATAGTCTTAACCCACTGACTCACCCAGGCTCCCTTTAAATAATATTTTGAGAATATTCAGTAAGTAAATACATATAAATCAATTACTGTGCCTATAAGAAGTACCCAGTGATAATAATAATAATAGTTAATATTTTTCTAACAAGTCACAAAATATAGTCAACTATTGCTACAAATTTGAATTATATGCTCTTACAAAACAAAATGATTCATTTCATAGTTTGATATGTATAATCATATATTCATTTTTATATTTATCTCATTTACATTATGGTGGTTCCATATGTCACTTCTATTAATAAGGAGGAGTCAAAATTAAACAGACTTTAACTTCTACTTTGATATGATCTTCTAAATTCAGACACTATGAAATGAAAATTCATAGTTAAATGATATACTTAGTTAGAAATGATTGACCAAAAGGACCCATCCTTATGTATTCTTATCACGTGTACTTTCAGTTGTATTAGTTTTTAATTGTCTTCATCTAATCTTCCAAGTTCTTTCTGAAACCTTGGGAGGTTATTAGGAGCTAATGATAAGTACCTAGATAACTTTGCATTAAATCTAATACACATAATGGCTTTTCATTCATATGTATGAAAGGGGAGAGTATACTCAACTAGACAACTCAATTGGAGAAGATGCCAGGTGGCAGCACAATCAACAAATATCTGCTTTAAGTTAAAACCTAAATAAGTATGTCAGTAGGAATTTTTCTTGTGAGACTAATCACTGGCACTGTTAATGATGGACGTTTTGTATATCGCCAATATTATGTCAAGATACATTTCTTCTATTCCTTGCTTCTTAGAATATTTAATTAAATAATTTTGGATATTTTCAAATACATTTTTGCATCTATTGAGATATTATTAACATATATATGTGTGTGTGCTTTTTGTTTATTATTATATAATAAATTTATTCTGCTAAGGTAATCAATCATGTTAATTGATTTGTGTATGCAGAAACATCCTTGTATTCTAAATGGATATAGTCCTTTCAATGTGCTGGTGAATTTAGTTTGCTAATATTTTGTTAAAGAATTTGGATCTATGAAGGAGAGAAGAGGAGATTTGGGGGAAATCAGAGGGAGAGAAGAACCATAAGAGACTGTGGACTCTGAGAAACAAACTGGGTGTTTTGGATGGTAGTGAAGGGGGGGTGGGTGAGCCTAGTGGTGGGTATTAAGGAGGGCACATATTTCATGAAACACTGGGTGTGGTACACAAACAATGAATCTTGGAACACTGAAAAAATAAAATAAAATTTAAAAAAATGTATATCTATGCAAGTTCTGAAGGAAGAAATGAAAACCAATAAAATAACAATTGCATAATTTAATACCAAACTTTCCTTAATATATAACATTCAACAGGAAATCAATAAAGGAACAGTAGATGTAAATAACATTATAGACTATATGAACCAAAAAGACACACACAAATCATTACACACATCAGCAGGATACAAATCCTTCCCAACACACAATGGAACTTTCTACAGAATAGATCCCATGTTATGTTACAAAACAAACCTTAAAAAATCTAGGCCTGAAATCATACCAGCATCATCTTTATCACAATGGAATAAAAGAAGAAATCAATACAGGATGGAAAACTAAATATATGGAATTAAACTAGAATCTTGAACAACCAATGATGCAATAAAATTAGAAAATATTTTAAGGCAAAAGAAATTAAATTAAATCAGCACAGCAAAATTTGTGGGATGAAGCAAAAATAGTTCCAAGAGGGTATTTTATTGCATTATATTCCCACATAAAACAGAATTATCTCAAATCAGCAGCCTAAATTTACTGCTAAGGAAACTAGGAGATGAACAAACTAAACCCTAAATTTTTAGAAGGAAAAACATAGTGAAGATTAGAGAAAAGATAAATGAGATAAGGAATAGAAAAAAAAGGAAAAGAAGAGCAACTGAGTTTTGGTTTCTAGAATGAAAAAACAAATTTCCAAAACCTTCACCAGACTTAAAAAAAAGATTCAAACACTAAAGTGATAGACAATGCAATACAATTGGTGCTACAGAAATTAAATCATCATGGTGCCTCGGTGGCTTTAGTTAAGCACTAGCCCTGGGCTTAGGTCATGATCCTAGGGTCCTGGGATTGAGCCTTGCATTGGCTACACCACTCAGTGGTGAGTCTGCTTCTTCCTCTGTCCCTACATCTGCATATGCACTCTCTCTCTCTCTCTCCCTCTCCCTCTCCCTCTCTTTCAAATAAACAAATTAAGTATTTTTAAAAAGAAATTAAAACTACCATAAGAAACTACTATAAAGAATTATATGCCAGCAAATTAGATGATATGGAAGAGAGAGAAATTTCCTAAAACATACAATGAAGCAAAATAAAATCATGAAGAAATAGAAAATATAAGCAGACCAAAAACAAATAAGGATATTGAACTAATAATAAAAATCTCCCAAAAGTATAATTCCCAGAGTTAGCCAATGGTTTCAATGGAAAATTCTACCAAACTTTTAAAGAGGCATTAACAATTCTTCTTGAACTCCTCAAAATTTTAGATTTTTTTAAAAAATTATTTGTTAGAGAGAGAAAGAGTGATCACAGGCAGACAGAGTGGCAGGCAGAGGCAGAGGGAGAAGCAGGCTCCCCGCCGAACAAGGAGCCCGATGTGGGATTGGATCCCAGGACGCTGGGATCATGACCTTAACCAACTGAGCCACCCAGGCGTCCCGAACTCCTCAAAATCTTAAAAATATGGAACAAGTTGAAATTCATTTTATGAGGCCAGCATTGCACTGATTTCTAAATCCATGGAGAATGCAACACACACACACACACACACACACACACACACACAATACAGTACGCTATCTCGGTTTTTTTTAAATTTCACATTACTGAAAACTGTCTTATGCTCCTTTTCTTTGGAATCAAAGCATAATGCCTACATTCATCAAATTCCATAACAACTTTTTAACCTAAACTTTTTTGGTACACATACCTATGTTTTTCTTTTGCTTTTCATTTTTTTTAATTTATTCCATTTTTATTTTTTAATATTCATATAGAGATAAACTTCAAGGTAATCCCCTTTCCCCAATCAATGCAACCCCTATATGTAAACCAGTTTTAATTCCCGTTTATCTCAGGAAAGTTGAGTCCTTTAATAAAGATATCAAGATACATCCTGGAAGAATCAAAAGAAACTTCCTTGCCCACACAGAGAATTTATAATCACCCTCCCATCTTTTTCTTCTCTCAGTGTTTCTCTGTATTTGTTTTTGTTCTGGTAGTATATAAAACTTATACTTGGGGCTCATTTTGGCTGGTTTATTTATTTATTTATTTATTTATTTATTTTTCTTGTCATATACTTTTGTTGGTCTTTTTGCTTGTCTGTTTTCCTTTTTATGCTTTATAAATCTTACCTTTGGGGCCCATTTGGGCTGGACCTCCTATTTTCTTTTCTTTTTCTTTTATTTTCTTTCTTTTTCCTCTCTCTCTTTATCTCTCTCTCTCGCTCTTTTTTCTTTCTTTTTGGTGGGGACTGTTGACTAGATGGACCTCATAGATATATACAGAACATTCCATCCTAAAACAAAAAGAATAGTCATTTTTTCTCAAGTGCACATGGAACCTTCTCCAGAATAGACCACATGCTGGGTCACAAATCAGGGCTCAACTGATACCAAAAGATGGAGATTATTTTCTGCATATTTTCACATCACAATTCTTTGAAATAGGAGCTGAACCACAAGGACAAGTTTGGAGGGAATTCAAACACCTGGAAGCTAAAGACCACCTTGCTTAAGAATGCTTGGATCAACCAGGAAATAAAAAAAAAAAAAAAAAAAAAAAAAAAGAATTTGAACAATTCATGGAAACCAACGACAATGAAACCGCTTCAGTCCAATACATATGGGATACAGTAAAAGTGGTCCTCAGGGTGAAATACATAGCCATCCAAGCCTGCCTCAAAAAAAAAAAATCCAGAATACACCAGGTGTGTTTACACCTTAAAGAACTGGAGAATCAACAACAAATTAAGCCAACTCCACACACAAGAAGGGAAATAATCAAGATTAGATCAGAGATAAATGAGATAGAAACTAGAGAATTATAGTAAACACATCAATGAAACTAGAACCTGCTTTTTTGAAAGGATCAATAAGATCGATAAACCATTGGCCAAACTAATCCAAAAGAAAAGAAAGAAGGCCCAAATTAATAAAATTATGAATGAAAAGGGAGAGATCACAACTAACACCAAGTAAATAGAAACAAACATCAGGGGCGCCTGGGTGGCTCAGTGGGTTAAAGCCTCTGCCTTCGGCTCAGGTCATGATCCCAGGGTCCTGGAATAGAGCCCCGCATCAGGCTCTCAGCTCAGCAGGGAGCCTGCTTCCCTCCTCTCTCTCTCTCTCTGACTGCCTCTCTGCCTACTTGTAATCTCTGTCTGTCAAATAAATAAATAAAATCTTTAAAAAAAAAGAAACAAACATCAGAAATTATTGTCAACAATTATATGCCAATAAGTTAAGCAACCTAGATGAAATGGATGCATTCCTGGAGAACTATAAACTTTCAAAACTGAATCAGGAAGAAATCGACAACCTGAATAGACCAATATCTAGTAAGGAGATTGAAACGGTGATCAAACACCTCCCCAAAAACAAGAGCCCAAGACCTGATGGATTCCCTGGGGAATTCTACCAAACATTCAAAGAAGAAATAACACCTATTCTCCCATAGCTGTTTCAAAAATTGAAGCGGAAGGAAAACTTCCAGAATCTTTTTTTCAAAGGTTTTATTTATTTGACAGACAGAGACCACAAGTAGGCAGAGAGGCAGGGAGAGACAGGTTGAGGGGGAAGCAGGCTCCCTGTTGAGCAGAGAGCCAATGCAGGGCTCGGTGCCAGGACCCTGGGATCATGACCTGAGCCGAAGGCAGAGGCTTTTACCCACTGAGCCACCCAGGAACCCCTTCCAGAAGTTTTTATAAAGCCAGCATTACCCTGATCCCCAATCCAGGCAAAAAAAAAAAAAAAAACAAAAAAAACACCAAAAAGGAGAATTTCAGACCAATACCCTTGATGAATACGGATGCTAAGATTCTCAACAAGATTCAGCTAATAGGCTCCAACAGCACATTAAAAAGATTATCCACTATGACTAGGTGGGATTCATCCCTGGGTGGCAAGGATGGTTCAACATTTGCAAATCAGTGTGAAAGAACAAATCAATAAGACAAGAAAGAAGAACCACATGGTCCTCTCAGTTGATGCAGAAAAAAGTATCTGACAAAATCCAGCATCTGTTCCTAATTAAAACTCTTCAAAATATAGGAATAGATGGAACATTCCTCAACTTCATAAAATCTATCTATGGAAAACCCACAGCAAATGGGAAAAAGTTCACAGCCCTCTCATTGGGATCAGGAACATGCCAAGAATGCCCACTCTCACCACTCTTGTTCAACATAGTATTAGAAGTCCTAGCCACAGGAATCAGACAACAGAGAGAAATAAAATGTATTCAAATTGACAATAAAGAAGTCAAAATCCCTCTCTTCACAGATGACATGATACTTTATATGGAAAACCCAAAAGATTCCACCCCCAAACTACTAGAACTCATTTAGCAATTCAGATATGTGGCAGGATACAAAGTCAATGTACAGAAATTAATTTCTTTCTTATACACTAAAATGATAACTGAGAAAGGGAAATTAGAAAATCGATTCCATTTACTATAGCACAAAGAACCATGAGATACCTGGGAATAAACCTAACCAAAGAGGTAAAGGATTTGTACTCAAGGAACTACAGAACACTCATGAAAGAAATTGAAGAAGACA
>RCUC01131395.1:0-48339 GCA_003697995.1 Taxidea taxus jeffersonii
ATCGTGCTCTTCCAATGTACTTATCAGAAGCCACAGAACACTGCACTGCACATAACTCCAGTAAACTCTGAGTAGAATGCACCTTTCAATGAACATCTCGAAAGAGTGAACACACAGCCAGCTCAAACGTGTGAGTGGAAGCGTTCGGACACTGCCCTATGCTTAACCCGGGGAAACAAGACTTTGACGACAAGATCTTGTTTCACGAACCTGGAAGAGTTTCAAGGAAGTGACATGCAGAATCACACCACCCATATGGTTTTGCACGTACCCCTTCGGTGAGATAGCCTGACTCTGAGAAAGAGCACTGCTATGTATGTATCTTCTCCTAACCCTCATCCTGCCACTCTGAGTAGAATGCGTGGTACTGTGATGTGGGAGCCCCTTGATATGACACAGAACAAAGGACTAACACCTCCTTCAGTGAACGGTGGAAGCACATCCCTGAAGTAGGTGTGGACTCTGAAGGAAGTACCATAAGAATCATGACCTCGGGGGAAAAGGAAAGGGAGTGTATGTTAATGCATTAGGAAAATGCTATGCGCTCAGACAATCCTGGTGGTTCAGAGTGTATCTTGCAACCAAGAACATATGTCATGAGGAGAGAGGGCTGTTCCAATAAACGTGTAGAAGCCCTAACCTAGGGCCCTGTACATAACTTTTTATGCTTCAACATAGTGACTTCCAACAGTTTCCATCTTTCTACAGTTTCAAAGTTGTCTAGAGTCCATCCCTATGGAAACTTCCTCCCTAACGCTTGAAGCTTTTTCAACAGATGAAGACAATTCCGACAACCGCCGACCATTCTCTTCCAAGATACATTCTAGAAGCCTAAGTACAGTCCTATGCACTTAGCCCTAACACTAGGTTGGGCGTACAAGCGCTGGACCCCAGACACCTGACCCCTAATGCTCCCTAATTCCTCACAGAAGCATGAGACTCAAGGCAGGATTCATCCTCTCAGCCAGGAAGAAACCATTTCATTTGGTGGTTAATCCTTTAAAGCGGAGGAGTCCAGCATGCTCCCCAGATGGCATTGCTGCCAATTTGCCCCTCCAGGCCAAAAGCCCAGGATCTGATGAACCTCCTGACTCCCGCCATCAATTCAGCCTTTGGGTGAACCCATATCTGCACTGGGAGATCCATTATGCCTTGTACCTAGGACATAATCTTATCCCTAACCCTTACCCTAACTAAGCCGAGGTTGAGGATTCAGACTTTGTTCTCAGAGGCGTTGCCCCTATCAAATTATATGGAGGGACAGTGGAGCTGGACCCCATAATTGCACGTGAACCCAGGAGAAAAACATGCTGGATAGAAATGTGCTGAAACCGCAGAGCAGGAGAAAAATGCATGTGCCCCCGAGACCACCACTCACCCGGTGCCCCTGGCAACCATGAACCAAGAGATTGATGATCCATCAGATATACGCCCTAAACTCAATCATTGGGATTGATCACCTCAATGCAGGAAAACGGGGCTACCATGGCCCTATGACCTAAATGTAACACAAGGTTGGGTATTTTGGCTTCCGTCCCATAAGCCTGGCCCCCTATCCATCCAGATTGGGGACCCCCTATCCACTACATAGGACTCTGAATGCCAACGACATGGAAACTGTACCATTTGGCCCTTTGCAGTACCCACCAGGCGTCTAACAATCCTTCAGACAAACAACATCAACTCAGTCAGAGGAAGGGACCACAGAAATACCAGCAGACTCGGGATGCCATGCCCCTAGGACCTAACTGTAAACCTAGGTTGGGTATTCAGGCAACTGTCCAGAGAGGTCTGGCTCCCTCATCCTCAAAATTGGAAACCTTTTATTCATCTCACTGGACTCTGGTTGCCACACACAAGGAAACTGTGCCGTTTGGCCCTGTGCAGAACCCTCACTGAGGGAGAAACATCTATACACCCAAAAGAAACCCACAACTTCTGAGGACCCCAGGACCACAATACCGGAACCTGACAGGACACCAGAGTAATGCTCTCAACAGCCCTCTGGGAAGGTTAGCTCTGCACTGACACTTCAGCCTGCCATTCTCCCATGATCAAATCCTAACCCTAGGTTGGGTGCTCAGGCCTGGGTCAGAGGTCTGGCACCTAAATCCTCCATTTGATGGGAACATCAGACTCAACGTAGGGCTCAGACTGTCAGCCAGGATGAAACTGTCTCATTCGGTGCTATCTAATACCATCAAAGAGGTAGAAACCAGCATGGTCCTCTGAAGCCATTCCCGACATCTTTGCCCTTCCATTCCAAAATCCCAGGCCCAGAGGAGCCTCCTGACTCCCGGTCTCATTTCAGGCCTTGGGTGAGCCTTTATCTACCCTGGCAGGTT
This sequence comes from Taxidea taxus jeffersonii, assembly GCA_003697995.1. Taxonomy (NCBI): domain Eukaryota; kingdom Metazoa; phylum Chordata; class Mammalia; order Carnivora; family Mustelidae; genus Taxidea; species Taxidea taxus. Next base: position 2,346 of record RCUC01131395.1, read on the forward strand.
CAATCTGCCTTGTCCCTAAGACATAACCCTAAACCTAACCCTAACTGACCCTAACCCTATCCCTAACTCTATGCCTAGATTGGGTGATCAGGCTTCTGAAATCAGAGGAATCATCCAGAAACCCATCCGCTGGGGGACCCGTGACCTGCACAGCAAAGTTTCCTCTGATTCAAGGAGGAACACATTACATTGAGAAGTATGGTTAAGCCCAAAGCGAGACAAAACGGCATTCATCCCTTGGACCACCCCAGCATAGTAGGCCCACAGGACCACGATCCAGGCATATAACGATCCTGCAGAAACACCATCAACTCAGCCATAGTGGGAGAGCACAGCAGTATCAGCAGAGTGGGGATAACATGCCCCTAGGAACTAATCATAAGCCTAGGTAGGGTATTGTGGCTTCCATCCCCATAGGCATGGCCCCGTAGCCATCCAGACTGGGGACCCCTTATTCAGAACACAGGACTCTGACTGCCACTGACGTGGACACTGTACCATTTGGCACTGTGCAGTACCCTCCTGGTGGGAGAATGATGCATGCCCTCTCACTCCTCTCCCACCATTGGAGGAACTCCTGATCAAAATCCCGGGATCGGAAGTGTTGCCAGAACAATGCCCTCAAATCAGCCCTCTGGAATGCCTGACCTCGCCCTGCCCCTTCATTGTGCCATGTTCCTGAAAACGAAACCAAACCCTAGGTTGAGCTTTTAGGCTCAGGACCCTGATGGGCTGACATCCAAGCCCTCCCACTGCTGGGAGCATCACTCTGAAAAAAAGACTCAGCCTCTCAGGCATGAAGAAACCGTTCCATTTGGTGCTATCTAGTACCCACAGATGAGACACCAGCATGCTCTCCGAGGCCATTCCCACCATCTTTGCATCTCCAGACCAATTCACAAAGCCTGAGGAGCCTCGTGACTCCCAGCCTCAATCAGGCCTTTGGGGAGCCCTTATCTGGGCTGGAAGATTCCACATGCCTTATGGCTAAAACATAACTCTAACCCTAACCCTTACCATAACCATAACCATAACCCTAGGCCTAGTTTTGGTGATCAGATTTCTGAAATCAGAGGAATGCTCCAGAAACCCATCAGATGGGACCCCTGACAAGCACCGCATAATTTTGTCTGATCCCTGGAGGAAACCATGATATATCAAAGTATGCTTAACCCACACAGGGAGGCACACCTGCATGCATCCCTCAGGCCACCACCACCTTAGGCGACCCTTAGGACCATGATTCAGTCGTCTAAGTATCCTTCAGACACATATACTCAACTGAGCCATAGGGAGACACCACAGCAGTGCGAGAAGATCGGAGATGCCCTGCCCCTATGACCTAACCCAAACCCTAGGCTGGGTATTCATGCATCCGTCCCCAGAAGTATGGCTCCCTCGCCATCCAAATTGGGGACCCTTTATTCACCTCATAGGACTCTCGTTGCCACACACAGGAAAAATGTGCCATTTTCCCCTATGCAGTTACATCATTGAAGGAGAAATTCAATGCAACCTAAAGGCACCCACACCTTCAGATGACCCCCTGACCCCATTACCAGAGCCTGCCAGACACCAGAGTATTGCCCTAAACAGCGCTCTGGGAGATTAGATCTGGACTGACCCTTCGGACCTGCCTATATCCCACAACAAATTCTTAACCCTCTGTTGGTTGCATAGGCCTGGTCCAGGGGTTTGCAACGTAATTCCTACAATAGAAATTAAAATCAGACACATCCTAGGACTCTGCCTCTGAGCCAGGAGGAATCTGTTTCATTCCATGCGACCTAATAACCTCAGAGCGGTAGAAACCAGCATGCTCCCCTGAGGCCATTCCAAACATCTTTGCCCCTCCGTGCCCAAAGCCCAGGGCTGGAGGAGCCTCCTGACTCCTGGCCTCAATTCAGGCCTTGAATGAGCCCTTATCTACGCTGACAATTTCAATCTACCTTGTCCCTAAGATGTAACCCTAACCCTAACCTAACCCTATCCCTAACCCTATGACTAGGTTGGGTGATCAGGCTTCTGAGATCGGAAAAATTGTCCAGAAACCCATCAGATAGGGGACCCGTGACCTTCACCACAAAATTCCCTCTGGTTCCAGAAGGAACACATGACATTTAGAAGTATGGTTAACCCCCAGAGCAGGACAAAGCAGCATGCATCCCTCAGGACAACCACAGCTTAGGCAGCCCCCAGGACCATGATCCAGGCATATAACGATACTGCAGGCACACACCATCAACTCAGCCATAGTGAGAGAGCAGAGCAGTATCAGCAGAGTGGGAATAACATGCTCCTAGGACCTACCCTAACCCTAGGTTGGGTATTTTGGCTTCTGTCCCCATAGGTCTGGCCCCGTAGCCATCCAGATTGGGGACCACTTATTTACAACACAGGACTCTGACTGCCACTGACGTGGAAACTGTACCATTTGGAAATGTGCAGTACCCTTTGGGCAGAAGAATCCTGCATGCCCCCTCTCGTCTCTCCCACATTTGGAGGACTCCCTGACCAAAATCCTGAAATCTGACATGCTGCCAGAACAATGCCCTCAACTCAGCCATCTGGAAAGCCTGCCCTCGCAGTGGCCCATCAGGCCTGCCAAGCTCCCGGAACCGAACCCTAACCTTAGGTTGGGCTTTCAGGCTCTGAACCCTAATGGGTAGACATCCAAGTCCTTCCATTGATGGGAGCATCACAACAAATGCAGGATTCAGCCTCTGAGTCAGGAAGAAACCATTACATTTGGTGCTATCTAGTACCCTTAGAGCAGTAGAAACCAGCATGCTCCCCTGAGGCCATTCTCACCAACTTTGTCCTTCCAGTCCAAAAGCCCATGGCCAGAGGAACCTCCTGATTCGCAGCCTCAATTCAGGCCTTGGGTGAGCCCTTATCTATGGTGGCAAATTCGATCTCCCTTGTCCCTAAGATGTAACCATAACCTTAAACCTAACCCTAACCCTATCCTTAACCCTATGCCTAGGTTGGGTGATCAGGCTTCTAAAATCGGAGGAATCGTCCAGAAACCCATCAGATGGGGGAACCGTGACCTTCACCGCAAAATTTCCTCTGATCCTAGGTGGAATACGTGACATTTAGAAGTATGATTATCCCCTAGAGTGAGACAAACCAGCATGCATCCCTCGGGCCACCCCCAGCTTAGGCGGCCCCCAGGACCATGATCCATGCGTCTAACAATCCTGTAGGCACACACCCTCATCTCAGCCATAGTGGGAGAGTACAGCAGTATCAGCAGAGGGGGGATGACAAGCCCCTAGCAACGAACCCTAACCCTAAGTTGGGTATTTTGGCTTACATCCCCATAGGACTGGCCCCGTAGCCATCCAGTTTCAGGACCCCTTATTCACAACACAGGACTCTGACTGCCACGACCTGGAAACTGTACCATTTGGCACTGTGCAGGACCCTCCAGGCGGGAGAATGCTGCATGCCTTGTCTCTCCTATCCCACCTTTGGAGGAACACCTGACCAAAATTCCGGATTTGGACGTGCTGCCAGAACAATGCCATCAACTCAGCCCTCAGGAAAGCATACCTCCATACTGACCCACCAGGCCTGCCATGTTCCCGAAAATGAACCCTAACCCTAGGTTGGAGTTTCAGGCTCTGGACCCTAAAGGGCTGACAACCAAGTCCTCCCGATGATGGGAGCATCACACTGAATTCAGGAGTCAGTCTCTCAGTAAGGAGGAAACCGTTTCATTAGGTGCTATCTAGTACCCTCAGAACGGTAGTAACCAGCATGCTCACCTGAGGCCAGTCCCACCATGTTTGCCTCTCCAGGCAAAATACAAAAGGCATGAGGAGCCTCGTGACTCAGGACCTCAATTCAGGTCGTCTGGGAGCCCTTATCTGCCATGGCAGATTCCACATGCCTTATGGCTAAGACATAACACTTACCCTAACCCTAACCCTAACCCTAGGCCTAGTTTGTGGGATCAGATTTCTGAAATCAGAGGAATGGTCCAGAAACCCATTAGGTGGGACCCCTGACATGCACCGCATAATTTCGTTTGATCCCTGGGGGAAAGCATGACATTTAGAAGTATGCTTAACCCTCACAGGGAGACACACCTGCATGCATCCCTCAGGCGACCCCCACCTTAGGCGACCCTTAGGACCACAATCCAGGTATCTAAGGATCCTCAATTGAGCCATTGGGAGAGACCACAGCAGGGCCTGCAGACCTGGGATGCCATGACCCCAGGACCTAACACCAACCCTAGGTGGGATATTTATGCATCCATCCTCAGAAGTCTGGCACCCTCCTCGTCCAGACTGGGGAGACGTTAATCACCTCACAGGACGCTGGTTGCCACACACAAGAAAACTGTGCCATGTGGCCCTGTGCAGAATTCTCATTGAGGCAGATAACTCCATGCACCCTAAAGGCACCCACACCTTTGGAGGACCCCCTGACCACAATACCAGAGCCCGCCCGGACACCAGAGCAATGCCCTAAACAGTGTTCCGTGAACTTAGATCTGCACTGACCCATCTTGCCACCCATTATTCCAAAACAAATTCCTAAACCTCGCTGGGGTGCTTATGCCTGGGTCAGAGGTCTGCCACCTAATTCCTCCAATTGAAGGGAATATTAGACTCACCCTAGGACTCAGGCTCTCAGTCAAGAGGAAACTGTTTCATTCAATGCCACATAATACCCTACAGAGCGGTAGAAACCAGCATGCACCCCTGAGATATTCCTGCCATTTTTGCCCCTCCAGGTGAAAAACTCAGGGCTGGAGGAGCTTCCTGACTCCTGGCCTCAATTCAGGCCCTGGGTGAGCCCTTATCTACGCTAGCAGATTCGATATGCATTGTCCCTAAGACGTAATGCTAACCCTATCCCAACCCTAACCCTAAACCTATCCCTAACCCTATGCCTAGGTTTGGTGATCAAGCATCTGAAACCAGAGACAACGTCCAGAAGTCTATCAGATGGGGGTCCCGTGACCTGAACCGCAAAATTTATTCTGATCCCAGGAGGAACACATGACATTTAGAAGTATGGCTAACCCCCAGAGCGAGACAAAGCAGCATGCATCCTTCGGGCCACCCCCAGTTTAGGCAGCCCTCAGGACCAGGATCCAGGCCTCTAACGATTCTGCAGGCACACACCCTCAACTCAGCCATAGTGGCAGAGCACAGCAGTATCAGCAGAGTGGGGATAACATGCCCTTAGGAAATAATCCTAACCCTAGGTTGGGTGTTTCTGTTACCGTTCACATAGACCTGGGACCGTTGCCATCCAGTTTGGGCCCCTTATTCACAACATAGGACTCTGTCTTCCACCCACGTGGAAACTGTACAATTTGGCTCTGTGCAGTAACTTCGTGGCTGGAGAATTCTGCACGCATCCTCTCGCCTCTCCCACCGTTGGAGGACCCCCTGACCCAAATCCCGGAATTGGACGCGCTGCCAGAACAATGCCCTCAACTCAACAGTCTGGATAGCCTGCACTCCCATGTCCCACCCGGCCTGACATGCTTCCGGAACAAAACCCTAACCCTAGGTTGGGCTTTCAGGCTCTGGACCCTAAAGGTCTGACACCCAAGTCCTTCCACTGATGGGAGCATCACACTGACCGCAGGACTCAGCCTCTCAGTCAGGAGGAAAAAAATTCATTTGGTGCTATCTAGTACGCTCAGAGCAGTAGAAACCAGCATGCTCCCCTGAGGCCATTCCAAACATCTTTGCCTCCCCAGGCAAAACGCAAATGGCATGAGGTGCCTTGTGTCTCCTGGCATCAACTGAGTCCATGGTGAACCGTTATCTCTGCTGGCATAATTCACATGCCTTATGACTGAGACATAACCCTAACCCTAACCTTAACCTAACCTTAACCCTAAACCTAGGCCTAGTTTGCGTGTTCAGATTCCTGAAATCAGAGGAATGGTCCAGAAACACATCAGAGGGGACCCCTGAGGTGCACTGCGTGATTTCATCTGGTCCCTGGAGGAAACCATGACATTTAGAAGTATGCTTAACCCCCACAAGGAGACACACCTGCATGCATCCCTCAGGCTACCCCCACCTTAGGCGATCATTGGGATCATGATCCAGGCTTATAAGCATCTTTCAGACACACATCCTCAACTGAGCCATTGGGAGAGACCACAGCAGTGGTCCTCTGCATGCCCCTATGACCTAACCCCAACCCTAGTTTGGGTATTCATGCATCCATCTCTAGAAATCTGGCTCCCTCGCCGTCCAGATTGGGGACCCTGTATTCACCTAACAGGACTCTGGTTGCCATACACAAGAAAAGTCTGCTATTTGGCCCTGTGCAGAATCCTCATTGAGGGAGAAATTTCCATGCACCCTAAAGGCACCCACTCTTTCGGAGAACCCGCAGACCACAATACCAGAGCCTGCCTGGACCCAGAATAATGCCCTAAACAGCTCCAGGAGCTTATATCTGAACTGACCCATTGAGCCTGCCATTATGCCACGACAAATTCCAAACCCTAGGTTGGGCGCTTAGGCCTGGGTCAGAGGTCTGCCACCTAATTCCTCCAATTGAAGGGAATATCAGACTCACCCTAGGACCTAGCCTCTCAGCCAGGAGGAAAATGTTTCATCCGATGCTACCCAATACCCTCAAAGTTGTAGAGCACAGCATGCTCCCTGGAGGCCAAACCGGCTATCTTTGCAACTCCAGGCCAAAAGTACAGTGCTGGAGGGGCCTCCTGACTCACGGCCTGAATTCAGGCCTTCGGTGAGGCCGTATCTATGCTGGCAGATTCGATCTGCCTTGTCCCAAAGAAGCAACCCTAACCCTAAACCTAGCAGTATACCTAACTGTATGCCTAGGTTAGGGGAGCAGGCTTCTGAAATCGGAGGAATCGTCCAGAAACCCATCAGATGGGGGACCCGTGACCTGCACCACAAAATTTCCTCTGATCCCAGGAGGAACACATGGCATTTAGAAGTATGGTTAACCTGCAGAGCAAGACAAACCAGCATGCATCCCTGGGGCCACCCCAGCTTAGGCAGGCCCCAGAACAACTATCCAGGCGTCTAAGGATCCTGCAGTCACACACCCTCAACTCAGCCATAGTGAGAGAGCCCAGCAGTATCAGCAGAGCAAGGATAACATGACCCTAGGATGTAACGCTGACCCTAGGTTGCGTATTTTGGCTTCTGTCCCCATAGGCCTGACCCCGTACCCATCCAGATTGGGGACAGCTTATTCACAACACAGGACTCTGACTGCCACCAACGTGGAAACTACCGTTTGCCACTGTAGAGTACCCACCTGGTGGGCGAATCCTGCATGCTCCTTCTCGCCTCTCGATATTTGTTGGACCTCACGATCAAAATCCCAGATTGGGAAGCGCTCCCAGAACATTTCCTTCAATTCAGCCCTCTGGAAAGCCTGACCTCGCACTGGTCATTCGGGCCTGCCATGCTCCCAGAACCGAACCCTAACCCTAGGTTGGGCTTTCAGGGTCTGGACCCTACAGGACTGGCACCCAAGTTCTCCCATTGATGGGAACATCACACTGATGGCAGGACTCATTCTCTCAGTCAGGACGAAACTGTTTCATTTGGTGCTTTCTAATTCCCTCAGAGGAGTAGAAACCAGTATGCTCCCATGAGGAGATTCCCACCATCCTTGCCCCTCTGGGAAAAAGCCCAAGGCCTGAGGAGTCCCGTGACTCCCAGCCTCAATTCAGGTGTTCGGTGAGCCCTTCTCTGCACTGGCATTGTCCACCTGCCTTATGGCTAAGACATAACTGTAACCCTAAACCTAACCCTAACTATAGGCCTAGTTTGGGTGATCAGATTTCTGAAATCAGAAGAATGGTCCAGAAACCTATCATATGGAACCCCCTGATGTGCACCACATAATTTATTCTGATCCCTGGAGGAAACCATGACATTTAGAAGTATGCTTAAACTGCACAGGGAGACTCACCTGCATGCATCCCGCAGGCCACCCCCACCTTAGGCAACCCTCAGGACCACAACCCAGGTGTCTAAGGATCCTTCAGAAACACATCATCATCTGAGGCATAGGGAGAGACCACAGCAGTGCCTGCAGACCGGGGATGCCATGCCGCTAGGAACTAACCCTAACTCAAGGTTGGGTATCCATGCATCCATCCCCAGAGGATTGGCTCCCTCGCCATCCAGATTGGGGACCCCTTATTCACCTCACAAGACTCTTGTTGCCACACAAAGAAAACTGTGCCATTAAGCCCTGTGCAGAATCCTCATTGAGGGAGAAATCTCCATGCACCCTAAAGTCACCCACACGTTCGGAGGACCCCCTGACCACAATACATGACCCTGGCTGGAGATCAGAGTAATGCCCTAAACAGCGTTCTGGGAGCTTAGATCTGGACTGACCCATTGGGCTTGCCATTATCCCATGACAAATTCCAAACCCTAAGTTGGGTGCTCAGGCCTGGGTCAGAGGTCTGCTACCTAGTACCTGCAATTGAAGGGAATATCAGACACACCCTAGGACTCAGACTCTCAGCCAGGAGGAACCCGTTTCATTCTATGCTACCTAATACCCTTAGAGCGTTAGAACCCAGCATGCCTTCTTGGGACCACTTAGCCATCTTTTCCCCTCCAGGCCAAAAGCCCAGGGCCTGAGGAGCTTCCTGACTCACGGCCTGAATTCAGGCCTTGGGTGAGCCCTTATCTATGCTAGCAGATTCGATCTTCCTTGTCCCAAAGACGTAAACCTAACCCTAACCATAACCTTAACCATATCCCTAGCCCTATGACTAGGTTAGGTGATCAGGCTTCCGAAATCGGAGGATTCGTCCAGAAACCCATCAGATGGAGGACCTGTGAACTGCACCTCAAAATTTCCTCTGATCCCAGGAGGAACGCATGATATTTAGAAGTATGGTTAATCCTCAGAGCGTGACAAAACAGTATGCATCCCTAGGGCCACCCCAGCTTTGGCGGCCCCCGGGACCACGATACAGGTGTCTAACAATCTTGCAGGCACATACCCAAAAGGCAGGTGAGGGAGCTTCTCTTACCTCCCCTACGTTGAGACATAACTCAGAGAGAACACGGCAGGGCCATTGCATTCCCCAACGTTTAGTTGGGGGAAGACTCAGGCATCTTCAATATGTGTCCCCATGCCTGAGCAAGGAGCCATGTACTGATCTGGGAGAGAAAAATTGTGGTCCTCTAATGCCACCTTCAACAGATCATTGATGACGATGCAATGATTTCCTTCTCTAACTCTAGGAAGAACACTTCTCCTGGGGAACCGACCAAGGAATGAAACACTTGGGAACTTGTTACAGAAAGCCTAAGTGTGGGCCCCATCTCTTTAACTCTGAGACCCGAGTGTGCGAGACCATACCATTCAGCGACCATTTCATTTCTCGAGAGTAGAAGCGTTTACAAGTTTAAGTAGATCTGTGGGCACAGGGCACCATTCTCTGGCCGTGCATCCACAGCTCTATGAACCCATGAGGAAGCAAACGCCTTTCAGCGACCTCCTCATCCTTGAAGCTGGAAGCGTTTTCCAAGGAGACTCTCATTACTGCAGGTGGGCTTCCTTTTGCTTGAACAAACAAGAGGCGTTTTGAATCCTACGTTGAACAACACCTTGTGTTCTGTATGTTCTGCCTATAGGACACAAAGTGGTATTGGAGCCTATAGGACACAAAGTGTTATTGGAATAGGTGACGTGTTTGCCCATAGGTTAATGTAGTGTGATTGAGGTACGGTGGTGCGTTTGTGTTTGGTATGGGTGGTGTGTGTTAGAGATATGTGTTCTGTGAGGAACAGGTGTAGTGATTGTGAAGCATAGGGTGGTGTGTGTGGTCTCAATGATGCGGTAGCTGTGTGTGTTCTATATGTTCTCTGACCCGTGTCACTATGGTTGTGATGCGCAAGTGCGCACTGGGTCAATGTTGAGTGGTATAAATCGGTTGGGTGTGTGTTAGACAAGTGGTTTCCGTGTGGAGTATGTGTGTTTGTTTTGCTGGGAATACTTCGTACTGCATGCAGTGAGTGTTTGTGCTCTAGGGATGGTGTGTGCTGGAAGTGGCATGTGCCTGTGAGGGAGGTATTGCCTTTCTCTGATCTCATTCTGCTGTGTGGGTGTGTGTGCTATGAGTGCTGTGTGTAGTGTTCGTGAACTTCCAGGTCCATGTGTGAGTGTGCTCTATGGTTGGTAACTGTCTGGGTGACTTACCCCTGTTGGTGTTGTAGGGGTGGTGCGACTCTTCTTGGTTTTGTGTGTTCCGTTTCTGGTATTTCTTGGTAGTATGCACGTTTGGACTCCTTGGGACATTTTCGGTGTCCTGTGTTTTTCCTGCCTGTGTAGTGGTGTGGTGCATGGGTGATGTCTGCCTGTGTGCATGTGGCTTCCTTATTTTTTATGGCGTGCTCACCTGTAGACTTTGTGTGGGTGTTTGGCCACGTGTTCATGTGACATGGGTGTTGTGTGTGTCAGGGGTATGTGTGATGTGTTTGTGAGGTCCCGGTGAGGGGAGTGTGTCATCCATGAGATAGAAGTGTGGTGTCTGTCTTGTGTGTGAGTTTCGGTAGGCTATGGGCTGTGTCTGACTTCTATGTGTTTGTGTGTAACAACGATGATCTGCACAGGTGATGTATATGTTGAGATTTTATGGGGCGTTTTGGTTAGACTGTGTTATAGGAGATCAATGAATGGTATATTTATGGTTTATGTCTGCAGTGCAAGGAATTGGACAGCTGTGTGGCGTGCATTGTGTGTTGCACGCATTGTGAGTGTGTGCGTGTTTGTGTGTGTGGTGAACTCGGGTTGTGTTTTCTATGTTTCCATGACAGGAGTGTGCCCCGTGTGTCCTGTGAGAGGCTTGGTTATGGCCCATGGGTGGCGTATGTTGGATCTGGGCACTGTGCATGGTGATGAGGTGGTCATAGGCTTCCATGTGTTTGTGGTTTAGGTTTGCTGTGTGTGGTGTCTGTTTGTGTGTTCTGTGTGTTTTCTGGACAATGAGCCAGGACAGTGTATATGTGTGTGTTCTATGTGGGAGGGGAGTGTGTATGGTGTAAGCCTAGTTTGGGCATGCCCTCTTTGTAGCACATAGGCTTAGGTTCTATGTGTGCTGTGTGTGTGATCTATTGGTCCGGTGTTTGCAGGCGATGCGTTGTGAATAGTGTATATATGTATTTGGCGCTGTGTCATGGGATGGACTGCGTCAGTGTCCTTGGACGTTGTGGAGCCCTTGGGGTGGGCCTTGGTATGTGTTACCTGCATTGCAATCAGTGAGAAATGAAATGTATTGGTTACTGTATGGCTAATCTTCGGGGCAGTAACCACAGGACCTTATGCACCACCTACACGGCCTTTAAGGACCATAGTTTTAGGTGGGATTTCAGTCACCAATCATGCTGGGGGGAACACAGAAAAATGTGAGAATTCCTCAAAACCTGGGGTGATTCTGTGTGAGTGAGAGCTCCATGACCCCTGAAGGTGAGCGAGGACAGTTCAAAATATGGAAAGTAATGGGAGTGTCCATTAAGGGGATCGACACAGGAAGGGCAATGAAGAGAAAACTCAAGTGGGGAAGGTGAGAACTAAGTTTGTTTGCCCTTGTCCCAGGAGTGAGGCCAACTCCCATGAAAACCGCTCCATTGGCCTACACACAAAGGTTTCCTGCCGAGCTTCTTCAGATACCTGAAGTTTCCGGATGTCCCAGGTGGTCCAAAACCCAAAGTGGAGGGGCCCTGTGCTAGAGCATAACCACAGTCCTGAGAAGTCTTTGGGAGTCTCCTCCTTCAAGCGAGCATATCGTCCTTTGACATGGACACAGAGTGATCTGTAAGGCTCCTCTAGTTACAGAAAAAGAGAAAAGGATCACAGCACCTGGTGGGCTCTGTGGGTGAAGTGTGTGACTCTTGGATGCAGCTGAGGTCATGATCTCATGGGTTCTGACATGGAGCGTCCTCGTCCTGGTGCCTACTCAGAGGGGAGTCTACATGAAGATTCTGTCACTCTGTTTCTCCAGCCAGTCATGTGCATTGCGCATCCCTCTCTCTCAAACAAATGAGCGATGTTCAGAATTGCACTGCTATGCCAGTCTCCCTCTGAGTTGGCTTTCTCAGGACTAAAACACAAGTCTGGGCTTGGGCAAAGGGAAATCTCCACTGGTGACACCAGGGTGTTGGCCCGCAAGAGGATTCCATTCTCTTTTAGAAATACAGGGACGGGGTCTGGCCTTAGATATTTCTCCTTCCCTTCAAGCCCATGACTAGAGAGAGCAGTCCATCAGGAAAAGCAGGGGATTCCTCTCTGTGGAAGCTCTTTTGTTTGCAAGCCGGCCTTCAGTCAATATTCACTGAATATGCTCTGAAAGAGCCCTCACCAAAACCTGCAGATCACTCTGCCCAACCTCGGCATCTGGTCTTCAAAGAGGAGGCATCAGTGGGAGTCAAAGAATAGAGCTGGCTGACCAGCCATTCCAGTCCTTACACCACCCAGTGAAACAGCATGGAGTGACAAAGATGCACCAGATTCCTTGGCCATATCTGACCCAGAGTGCTCTCACTGAGCACAGGACCACAACGGAAACTTGCCACGAGCAAATGAGTGCTGCCTATGTGTGTGTCAGCTTCGTATCCTAGGAATGTGAACCAAGGGAATGTTAATATTCAGCAAGCCTGGGAGAAGGGCTACAGGAGGGCCAATGTTGTCCATTCCCAGAGGGATGTCACCACTCTGACCCTTGTTTAAACCAAAGTTTCTCTGTGCTACAGAAATGGGACCAGCTTTATCTGAAAACCTGCAGCCCAGCCTCCGCTGCCCTATTACAACCCCCTATCCCTCCCAATGTATTTCTGAGACCAAATTGCAGCAGATCCTGTGGCCCACCTGATGCCCGGGCCCAAGAGCTTGGCCAGAATCCCAGGTTAACTGACACAAAGGATTCGAATGGACTCAAGCCTGAAGCTAGTATGGAAAGAGAAGCAATGGCTGGAAGTGGATACCGAGGGCCAAATTTCTTCAATAGAGATGAGCATACGATGATGTCAAAAGGAAGGGACTTGCAAGGACACTTCGCTAGTGAGATCAAGATATCAGAAATAAGAATCAGCTGTGGGCTTGGGCAAGGGGAAACTCCAGTGGCTACACCTGGGAGCCCCGTAATCAAGTGGCCTGGATCCTTCCTGCCGAAAGAGAATGAAAGTCTGGCCCTGGCTCCTTTTCCTGTCCTTCCCATACTGACTACAGGGAGGAGTGGCTCAAAGGAGAGCAGGGGTGCTTCGGGGGGCAATTCTCAAGTGTTTTGAACTGGGACTCAGTGCACTCCACCAGGAATGGCCTCTTTCAGAGCATGCCCTGCCAGGCACCATTCTGGGCAGGGGCGAACAGTCTTTTCTACCTAATGAAGGCCTCTCAGTCAGCCTGGGAAGGACACAACCTGGTTCTGTATAAGCAGGCTGACAGAATCGAAACAAGAAGGAAGCAGGACTAGGTGTGTGTGTGTGTGTGTGTGTGTGTGTGTGTGTGTGTGGTGTGTGTGTGTGTGTGTGTGTCTGTTTCTGTGTTTGGAGTGTGTGTGTGTGTGGTTGGGAGTGTGTGTTTGTGATGGTGGTGCGGTCGGTGTTGTTTCGGTGTGATACGAATCTGACACTTGAGATTGTACTGCCTCTTGAGGTTGTTGTGTGTTTTACCTAGGTGTGTTAAATAGGTGAGTATACGTCTGTGCTCTAGGTGTGTTGAGTGCGGTCAGTTCATGAGTCGTATGGATGTGGAGTATGTCTTGTGTGTTGTACTTGGCATTGGTGTGTGATGGAAATGTGTTTCATATGGAGGATCTTTGATGTTTCTCTAGTGAATACGGGTGGGGGTAGGTGGTGTGTATGAATGACATCCATGCACTGTGTTAGTGTTTTGCGTGGATTGTTTGTGTTCTTGGCTTCTGGTGTGTGTGGTGTTGTTTTGAGTGGACTAGGGGTGCTGAGTTTGGGGTATCTCTGGTGTGTGCATATTGTGTGTGGGGGGGGGATGCCTTTAATGTGGTCTCTGTGTGTTTTGCTAGTAGGAGATGGGTGGTGTGCCTGGTGAATCGCAGTGTGTGTATGGTGTTTTTGTTATGTGTGTGTATGGTGCTTTTGTGTGGAATCAGTGCTGTGATTTTCTGGTGTCTAATTGGTGTGTGTTGTTATGTGAGCAGTGCCTATGTCATGTCTGCAGGTAATTCATGCTGCCTGTGCACTGTGCCTTGTTTTGTTTAAAGGATGGCTCTGTGTGTTGGTTTTGGTATGGTTTCAGTGTATGCATTCAGCATAGATCTGGTGTGTGTGAGATTAATGTAGAGAATTCCTGTGATACATGTGTGGTGACGTGAGTAGTGGGGGAGAGAGAGTTGTGGCATGTTGGCAGTGGATGGAGGAGTGTGGGTCCTGTATATATGGTGATTTGTATGTTGCCTGTGCAGTGCGTGAGAGTGGAATAGGTGATGTGCTTGCCCATAGGATAATGTAGTGTCATTGAGGTAGGGTGGTGCATTTGAGGAATAGATGTAGTGGGTGTGGAACATAGGGTGGTGTGTGTGTGGTCTCCATGATGCAGTAGCTGTGTGTGTTCTATACGTTCTCTGACTCGTGTCACTGTGGTTGCAATGCACATGTGCACACTGGGTCAATGATGAGTGGTATGAATCGGTTGGGTGTGTGTTAGACAAGTGGTTTCAGTGTGGGGTACGTGTGTGTTTTTTGTTTTGTTTTGTTTTGTTTTGTTTTGTTTTTGCTAGGCATACTTTGTACTGCACGCTATGGGTGTTTGCGCTCTAGGGATGGTGTGTGCTGGAAGTAACATGTGCCTGTGAGGGAGATGTTGCCTTTCTCTGCTCTCGTTCTAGTGTGTGGGTGTGTGTGCTCTGAGTGCTGTGTGTAGTGTTCATGGATTTTCCAGGTCCATGTGTGAGTGTGCTCTATGGTTGGTACCTGTCTCTGGGTGACTTACCCCTGTTCGTGTTGTAGGGGTGGTGTGACTCTTCTTGGTTTTGTGTGTTCCGTTTCTGGTGTTTCTTGGTAGTATGCACGTTTGGACTCCTTGGGGCATTTTCTGTGTCCTGTGTTTGTCCTGCCTGTGTAGTGGTGTGGTGCATGGGTGATGTCTGCCTGTGTGCATGGGGCTTCCTTATTGTTTGTGGCGTGCATGCCTGTAGTCGTTGTGTGGGTGTTTGGCCATGTGTTCATATGACATGGGTGTTGTGTGTGTGAGGGGTACGTGTGATGTGTTTGTGAGGTCCAGGCGAGGGGAGTGTGTCGCCCATGAGGTAGAAGTGTGTTGTCTGTCATATGTGTGACTTTCGGTAGGCTATGGGCTATGTGTGACTTCTATGTGTTTGTGTGTAACAATGATGATCTGTGAAGGTGATGTATATGTTGAGATTTATGGGGCGTTTTGGATAGACTGTGTTATATAGGAGATCAATGAAATGCAGTTGTGTGGTGTATGTCTGCAGTGCAAGGAATTGGACGGCTGTGTGGTGTGCATTGTGTGTTGCACGCATTGTGTGTGTGTGTGTGTGTGTGTGTGTGTGTGGTGAACTTGAGTGTGTTTTCTATGTTTCCATGATAGGTGTGTGACCTGTGTGTCCTGCAAGAGGCTTGGATATGGCCCATGGGTGGTGTATGTCGCGTCTGGGCACTGTGTGTGCTGACAGGGTGGTCATAGGCTTCCATGTGTGTGATGTGTAGGTTTTCTGTGTGTGGTGTAGGTTTGTTCCTTGTGCTTTCTATGCAACTAGTCATAAATTTGTATATGTGTGTGTTTTATGTGGGAGGGGTGCGTATATGGTATAAGCCTAGTATGGGTGTGCCCTCTTTGAAGCATATGGGTTTAGGTTTTATGTGTGCTGTGTGTGTGATTTTTTTGGTGTGGTTTCCCCAGTCGATGGGTTTTGAATGATGTTTATGTGTAGTTGGCGCTGTGGCATGGATTGGAATGCGTCAGTGTCTGTAGAATCTGTGGGATCCGTGGGGTTAGCCTTGGTATGTGTTTTCTGAAATGCATTCAGAGAGAGTGGGGATGTTTTTGGTGAATGTATGGGTAATCTTTGGAGCACTAACCACAGAACCTTATGCAGCACCTGCACGGGGTTGAGGACCATCCTTTTGGGTGGGATATCAGACTCCAATCATGCTGGCTGAATATAGGGAAAAAAGTGAGTTTTCGTCAAATTCTGGGATGATTCTATGTGAGTGAGAGCCCATGACCCCTGAATGTGAGCAAGAACTTTTCGAAATATGGAAGGTTATGGGAGTGCCCATTAAGGGGATCCACACAGGAAGGGATAGGAAGAGAAGAGTCAAGCGGAGAAGGAGAGAACTAAGTTTCTTTGCCCTTGCCCCAGGAGTGAGGCCAACTCCCATCAATATCGCTCCTTTGCCCTACACTCAAAGGTTTCCTGCCGAGCCTCTTCGGACACCTGAAGTTTCTGGATGTCCCAGGTGTTCTGGAACGCAGTTTGGAGGGGCCCTGTGTTGGAACATAACTACAGTCGTGAGAAGTTTGTGGGAGTCTCCTCTTTCCAGCAAGCATATCACTCTTTGAGACGGACACAGAATGATCTGCAGGGCTCCTCTAGTTACAGAAAAATAGAAAAGGATCAGAGCACGTGATGGGCTCTGTGGGTGAAGTATGTGACTCTTGGGTGCAGCTGATATCATGATCTCATGGGCTGTGAGATGGAGTGTCCTTGTGCTAGTGTGTGCTCTGTGGGGAGTGTATACATAGATTCATCACTCTGCTCCTCCACCCACTCATGCACACTCCCCATCCCTCTCTCTCAAACAAATCAACAATGTTCAGAATGGAACCGGTAGCCCAGTCTCCCAACGAGTTTTTTTTCTCAGATCTAAGACCCAAGTCTTGGCTTCGGTGAAGGGAAATCTCCACTGGGGACACCAGGGAGTTGGTTGGCAAGAGGCTTCCATTGTCTTTTAGAAATAGAGGGGCCGAGTCTGGCCTTAGATATTTCTCTTACCCTTCAAGCCAGTGACCAGAGAGAGCATACCATCAGGGGAATCAGGTGATTCCCATCTGTGGAAGCTTCTGTGTTTGCAACCATGGCTTTGGTCAATGTTAACAGAATATGCTCTGAAAAATCCCTCACCAAAACGTGCAGAATACTCTGCCCGCCCTGGCCTTCTGGTCTTAGAACAGAGGCATCTGAGGGAGTCAAAGAATAGAGCCAGCTGGCCAGCCATTCCAGTCCTTACTACATGCAGTGAAAGAGCAGGCAGTCACAAGAAGGAGCACCAGATTCCTTGGCCATACGTGACCCAGAATGCTCTCACTGAGCACAGGACCACAACGGGAACTTGCCACAGATAAAAGAGTGCTTTCTGTATGTGTGACAACTTCATATCCCACAAATGTGAACCAAGGGAATGTTAAAATTCAGCATGCTTGGGAGAAGGGCTACGGGAGGGCGAATGTTGTCCATTCCTATGGGAATGAAATAAATCTCACACTTGTTTTAACCTTGTTTCCCTTTTCTACAGAAATGGGGCCAGGTGTCTCTGAAAAAAACTCCAGCCCAGCCTCTGTTGCCCTATTACAATCCCCTATCCCTCCCAATGTCCCTGTATTTCTGAAGGCCATGAGCTTCGAGTCCTGAGGCCCGACGTAATACACAGGCCCAGGATTTCAGCTGGACTACCAGGTTTCCTGAGACACAAGATTCGAATGGCCTCAGGCTTGAATCTACTATGGAAAGAGAAGCAGTGGTAGGAAGTGGATACTGAGGGCCAGATTTCCTCAGTAGAGATGAGCATATGATGATGTTAAACGGAATAGTCTAGCAAGCACACTTTGCTAGCAAGCTCAAGATTTCCTGAATAAGAATCAGCTGTGGGCGTGGGCAAAAGGAACTTCCAGTGCCTACACCTGGGAGACCTGTCAGCAAGTTGCCTGGATTCTTCTTGCCAAAAGAGAATGAAAGCCGCTGGCCCTGGCTCCTTTCTTGTCCTTCCCATATTAACTACAGAGAGGATTGGCTCAGGGAGAGCATGGGTGCTTTTGGGGAAGAGTCTCAAGGGTTTTAACTGAGACTTGGTGTCCTCCACAAGGCAAGGCCACTTCAGAGCACAGCCTGCCAAGCATCATTCTGGGCAGGGGTAAAAAAATCTTTCTTTCCTGGGACGCCTGGATGGCTCAGTTGGTTGAGCAGCTGCCTTCAGCTCAGGTCATGATCCCAGCGTCCTGGCATCAAGTCCCACATCGGGCTCCTTGCTCAGCAGAGAGCCTGCTTCTCTCTCTGCCTCTGCCTGCCACTCTGTCTGACTGTGCTCACTCCTGCTCTCTGTCTGACATAAATAAATAAAATCTTTAAAAAAAAAATCTTTTTTTCCTAATGAAGGTATGTCTGTCAGCCTTAGGAAGGACAGAACCTGGCTATGTATTAGCAGGCTGTCAGAAGCCAAGGAAGTAAGCAGGACTGTGTGTGTGTGTGTGTGTGTGTGTGTGTGTGTGTGTGTTTGTCTGCGTTGTGATGTGGCTGTGTGTACACTCTTTGTTATTTATAATTGTAGTGTGTGGTGCTGCTGTGTGTGTCTGTGTGTCTGTGTGTATGGTCAGTGTTGTTTCAGCGTGATATGAATTTGGTTGTTGTTCTGCCTCTTGAGGTGGTTGAATATGGTAGGTGTGTTGAATACGGTAGTGTATCTCTGTGCTCGAGCACGTTGAGTGTGGGCAGTTCATGAGTCTTTTGGATGTGTTGTGTGTCTTGTGTGTTTTATGTGGCATTGGTGTGGAATGGAGTTGTGTTTCATATGGTGGATATTTGAAGTTTCTCTAGTGCTTATGGGTGGGGAGTACGTGGTGTGTATGAATGATATCCATGCACAGTGTTAGTGGCGTATGTGTTGGTTGTGGGTTGTTTGTGCTATCTGCTTCTGGTGTGTGTGGTGTTGTTTTGGATGGAGGATGGACTAGGTGTGCTGAATTGCGGGTATCGATGGTGTGTTCATGGTGTGTGTGGGTGGATGCCTTTAATGGGGTCTCTGTGTGGTTTGCTATTGGAGATGGGTGGTGTGCCTCTTGAATCATGGTGTGTGTATTGTTTTTGTGTTATGTATGCATGATGTGCTTTTGTGTGGGATCAGTGTTGGGAGTTTCTAGTGTGTAAGTGGTATGTGTTGTTATGTGACCAGTGCCCATGTAGTGTATGCAGGTAATTCATGCTGCCTGTGCACTTTGCCTTGTACTGTGTAAATGATCTCTGTGTGTGTTGGTTTGGGTATGGTTTCAGTGTGTGCATTTGCATATGTCTGGTGTATGGGAGATTAATGTATGAAATTCTTGTGGTATGTGTGCGGTGATGTTAGTTTGGGTGATGGGCAGAGTGTGGCATATAGGCAGTGGATATGGGCAGTGTAGGTGCTGTATGTGTGGTGATTTGTTTGTTGCTTGTGGGGTGTGTGAGAACGGAATAGGACTTGAACTCGATTGATAGTGGAGATAAAAACCCAGCATATTGTGCCATGAGTTTCAGAGCCTGGAATCGATGGGGCCCTCCACCTGTCCCTAACCCTGGGGTGGAAAGCACAAATGGTCCTGGAAGCTGATCAGTGCCAGAATAATCAAATATCCACCCAGAATTCACACAAGCCACGTGTTTCCCTTGAATGGTCATGTGGGAGTTGGATGTTACTCAAAGACCTAAAACTCAAAAGCATTCTTACCATGCCCTGGAACCCAAAACTTCTAAGTGGCAGACCCTCAGCCTGTATCAGAAACTCAGCTCAAAGCTTTGGGTAGGAATCCACAGCCCATGAATATGAACCCCACCATTTTCCAAACAGAAACACTGAACCTGGCATGGTGCGTTCCCTGACATTTAGGAAAGCAGTAATGATTCTGGAGACTTGACCAATGGCAGAGCCATCAGGTATGCACTGCGAGAGAGAACGTGCCACCTGGATCCCTGAATTGCCTTGAGAATGTGAAAGGGTTTTGGTGACTCAACCAGTGAACAAGGCCACAACAGTTCGACCAGCCGCAACACTCGAAAGCAGAAGCTAGAGCCTCGCCCTGATCCTGGCCCACTTCTCAACTCTTGGGCCATTTCTCCACACAGTCTTTAAGTGGACTCACATGGAAAGCTGTGAAGAAGTTGGAACCCTAGTCCTTTAAAAGTACGTGTGGATTCATAAGCAACATTCCATAGCTTAGTTCTCAGGAATACACCTGTCTAGCATGGCACTTGCACAGAAAAGAAATCTTGTCTCATGCAGATAGAAAGGTTTTGAAGGCACGTGTCTATATATAAAGATTGTATGTATATCTATTTCACTCAAAGAAGAAGCACGGTGGAGGAAGCTTTTGTCAACTGATAGTTTTCTGGTAGCTAGAAGCCTTTTCCATAGTATGTGGAAAAGCATAAGTTAGTTACAGTCAACATGTCCCTTAGAAAAAGCCCTGTCAAGAATCTGTCATTCTGCTATCATCTTTCCTGAAGCTGGTCCAAACGTATGTGCAGAAGCACAAGGAAAGAGCCCTAGGCTTAAAACCTGAGGCACAATTCCAGGGCAAATGGTGCTATATAATAACATCTTGGTTTGTGATGGTGGAACAAGTTTCAAAATAAGCATACAGGAGGGAAAGGAATGGGTCATGTCTTATTCTCTGATTAACAAGTCTGGGAGTAGGAAACAGTTTCCTACTCCCAGTTTCCAAGCAGTCATTGCAAGTGCCAAGTCAGTCTGTGGCAAGAATAAGGAAGAGGCCATTGATGTATATCTGGAAATGCCACTATGGGAAAATGGAATTGATCATTCACCTTCCACTATCCAGAAGAAAGAAGCCTTTCCACAGGTGAGTATGAAATCCAAACCAACTTGCCATATACTGATCTCAGAGACACTAACCTCTGTGGAGTGCCATGGTCAAGCTAAAGACTTCTCTGCAAATGTAGGTATGGATTCATAAATCGAAGTGCCATTTCCTTCAGTCCAGGGACCACTGTGTGGGTAAACTCGTTCAGAGAACAACAACTTCCTGAAGATAGATGCATTTCAGCAAGGGCATGTGAGAACCTGTGGAAAATGACATCCACTTACCAGTGGGAAATGCGTCTGTGAAGAATGGAGAGGTCCCGGACATCTGGGAAAGGAATAATGATTCTGGAGAATTGGTCAATGTCAGAGTCATCAGCTAAGAACTGCAAGAGAGAAAGTGTCACCTGAATCCCTGCCTTGCCTCGAGAATGTGAAAGAGTTTTTGTGACTCAACTAGTGAACAATACCACAAAGGTATGAGCAGCCCAGACAACTGAAAGCAGAAGCTAGAGACTCACCCTGATGCTGGCCCTCTGTTCTGCTCTCGGGGCATATTTCCAGCCAGCCTTCCAGTGGACACCTATGGCCAGCCGCAAAGAAGTTGGAACCCTAATCCTTTAAAAGTATGTGTGGATTCATAGGGAGCATCCCATGTGCTTAGCTCTGAGAAATACACCTCTCTACAAGGCACTTGAAATGAACATCTCGTTTCACGGAGAAAAAAGCATTTTCAGAGTACATATAGAAACAAGGAGAGTGCGTCTATCTGCTTAATTCTAAACACGGTAGAAGAAGCTCTGTCAATTTTTAAATTTCCAGTATCTAGAACCTTGTTCCATAGTATGTAGGAAAGGCTAAGATCGGTGCCATCCACATATCCCCTAGTAAAGGCTCTGTGGAGGATCCGTCATAGGGCTAATATCTTCTTTCCTGAAGGTAGACTTTCCAAATGTTTGTGCAAAAGCACAGGAAAGAGACATACACTTGAAATCTGAAGAACCATTCCAGGGCGACTGGAGCTGCTCACTAACATCTTGTTTTATGACTGTGGGAGCAATTTCAAAATAGAGGCCTTGAAGGCCAAGGAAGGGACCATGTCCTTAAGGCTGGGAAACAAGTAACGGGGAAGGGAACAACAATGAATGTATTTTTCCAAATCGGTATTGTAATGTCAAGCTGGTGTGCATGTAAGCCTAAGGAACAGACGGTGAACTTATCTTGGAGCCACAACCATGGGGATATATGGTTCATCCCACAGCTACCCCTTTCTAGATGAAAGAAACCTTTCCAAAGCTGTATGTGAAAGCAAAAGCAAAGTGTCATATGATAATCTCTGAGAAAAAAAAACTGTGCAGGCTGCCATGGTCAAGCTCTAAGTGTGTCTTAAATTGTATTTGTGGACGCATAGAAGGAAGTGCCATCTCCAGGAGTCTGGTGTCCAAAGTGTGGGTTAGCCTGTCTTTCGAATCACCACTTCTTCCTGAAGTTACAAAGCTTTCAGAAAGGGTGTGCAAGAACACATGGAAAAAAACGTTCTCTTAGTGTTCTCTTAGCTTATATCTGATGTGTAAGTGAGATTAATATGATGAATTCCCATGGAACTTATGTGGTGATATGAAGCGGGGGTGACTGAGAGATTTGTGGCAAATAGGTAGTGTATATTGGGAGCGTGGTTGCTGTATGTATGCTAATTTCGTTGTTGCCTGTGGAGTGTGTGTGTGAGGGGAATAGGTGACTTAATTCTCCCTAAGTGAGGGTAATGTGTTTGTGGTGCGGAGGTGCGTTTCTGTTTTATGGGTGGTGTGTTTTGAAGATATGTACTATGTGTGGTATAGGTATATTGCGTGTGGAGCATAGGGTTGTTTGTGTGGTCTCAATAACGTGGGTAGGTGTGTTTGTTCTTTAATTTGTCTGTGTAATCTCTGTATGGTTAATGATGCACCTGCAGAAAATGGAGCAACGATGAGTGATATGAATCGGTTGGGTGTGTGTTATACAAGTTGTTTTGTTGTGGAGTGTGTGGGTGTTTTTGCTTGGCATTCTTTGTATGGCATGCGGTGTGTGTTTGTGTGTTTGTGCTGTAGGGATGACGTATGTTGGAGGTCTCACATGCCTGTAAGGGAGGTGTTGCCTATATCTCCTGTCCTTCTGGTGTGTGTGTGTGCTCCGAGTGTTGTGGGTGGTGTTCATGCGTTTTCATGGTCCATGTGTGAGTATGGCTTGTGGGTGGTACCTGTCTCTGGGTGACTTACCCGTGCTCGTGTGGTAGGTGTGGTGTGACTCTTCTGTGAATTGTGTGTTCTGTTTCTGGAATTTCTTGGTGGTATGCATGTTTGGCCTTGTTGGGACATTTAGGGATCCTCTGTATGTCGTGCCTGTTTAATGGTGTGGTGCATGGGTGATGTCTGCCTGTGTGCATGTGGCATTTGTGCTCTATATTTAGTATTTGTGGGTGCACACCTGTGGGCTTTCTATGTGTGTTTGGCCATGTGTGTATGTGACGTACGTGTTGTGTGTTTGACGGGTAGAAATTATGTATTTGTGCGGTCCAGGCGAGGGGAGTATGCCATCTATTAGGAAGGGGTGTGGTGTCTGTCATGCGTGTGAGTTTTGGTAGGATATGGGCTGTGTGTACTTTTTACGTGTTTGTGTGTAACACTGATGTTTTATGCAGGTGATGTATATGTGTAGATTTTATGGGGTGTTTTGGTTGTGACCATGTTGGATATGAGATCAATGAAATGTGTGTGTATAGTGTATGTCTACTGTGAATGGTTTTGGACGGGTGTGTGTAGAGTCGGTGTGTGGTGGGCATTCTGTGTTGCCCGCATTTTGTGTGTGTGTGTGTGTGTGTGTGTGTGTGTGTGTGTGTGTTGTGAACTTGTGGACTGTTTTCTATGTTTCTTTGATAAATGTGTGCTCCATTTGTCCTGCGATAGCCTTGGGTGTGGCCCATTTGTGGTGTATGTTGTGTCTGTGCACTGTGTGTGGTAACGGGTTGGTCAAATGCATTCAGGTGCGTTTCGTGTAGGCTTGCTGTGGGGTGCATGTGTCTCCTGTGCATTTTCTATGTGATGAGTAGGGACAGTGTGTATGTGTGTGTTCTATGTGGTAGTGATATGTGTATGGTGTGTGCCTAGTTTTGGTGTTTATCTTTGTAGCATATGGGTGTATGTTGTATGTGCGCTGTGTGTGTGATCTATTGGTGCAGTGTTGGCAGGTGATGGTGTGGGCGTGGTGTGTAGGTGTAGTAAGTCCTGTTGGCATGTGATGGAAGGCATGAGTGTTCATGGATTTCATGGAACCTGTAGGGTGTGCCCTGGTATGTGTCATATGCAGTGAGAGAGGGCATGTGTTTGGTGATTGAAAGGCTTATTGTCAGTGAACTAACCACAGGATCTTACACAGGGCCTGCACGGGGATGGAGGACCATCATTTTGAGGGGGTATCAGACACCAGTTATGGTGGCTGAACACAGAATAAACAATGAGAATTCGCCAAACTCCGGGACGATTCTGTGTGAATGGGAGCTCCATGACCCCTGAATGTGAGCCAAGGCACAGTTCGAAAAACAGAAGTTTATAGCAGTAACTATTAGGGGGTTCGACACAGGAAGAAAACAAACAGAAAAATCAAGAAGGGAAGTAGAGAACTAAGTTTTTTTCCCCGTGTCCCAGGAATGAGGCCAACTCCCATCCAATCCACTCGTTTGGCCTACACACAAATGTTTCCTGTCAAGCCTGTCCAGACCCCTGAAGTTTCCTGGATGTCCCTGGTGTTCTGAAACCCAATTTGGAGGAGCCCTGAGCTGCAACATAACCACAGTCCTGAGAAGTCTGTGGGAGTCTCTTCTTTCAAGCAAGCATATTGCTCTTTGACACGGACATGGAATGATGCTAAGGGCTCCTCTTGTTTCAGAAAAAGAGAAAAGGATAGGTGCACCTGGTGGGCTCTGTGGGTTAAGTATCTGCCTTTTGGTTGAAGCTGAGGTCATGATCTCATGGGTTGTGGGATGGAGTGTCCTTGTCCTGGTGCATGCTCTGCAGGGTGTGTACATGAAGAATCTCTCACTCTGCCCCTCCCTGAAGTCATGCGCACTCCCCATCCCTCTCCCTCAAATAAATCAATAATGTTTAGAAAGGAAACACCCGCCCAGTCTCCAAACCTGTTGGATTTCTCAGGAATAAGACTCAAGTATTGATTCAGGTGCCAGGAATTCTTCACTGGCTACAGCAGGGAGTTGGGCAGGAAGAGGCTTCCATTCTTCTTTTATAAATAAGAGGGACCTCGTCTGGCCTTAGATATCTCTCCTGTCCTTCAAGCCAGTGAATAGAGACAGCAGTCGTTCAGGGGAAGCAGGGGATTTTTCTCTGTGACATCTCCTGTGCGTGCAACTGGGCCTTCTGTCAATATTCACTGAATATACTCTGAAAAAGCCCTCAACAAAACTGGCAGAATACTCTGCCTGACCTTGCCATCTGGTCTTGAGAATGGATGCATCAGAGAGAGTAAATGAATAGAGCCAGCTGTCCACCCATTCCAGTCCTTACTCCATGCTGGGAAGCAGCATGCAGTCACAAGAAGGAGCACCAGATTCCTTGGCCATATCGGACACAGAGTGCTCTCACTGAGCACAGGACCACCACGGAACCTTGCCACCAACCAATGAGTGCTGGCTGTATGAGGGACAGCTCCATATCCCATGAATGTGAGCCAAGGGAACTTTGGAAACTCAGCAAGCTTGGGAGAAGGGCTAAAGGAGGGCCAGTGTTGTCTATTCCAATGGACATGAAATAAATCTGAAAGTTGTTTTAACTTTGTTTCCCCTTGCAACAGAAATATGATCAGGCATCGCTAAACCTCTCTTCCAGCCTCTGCTGCCATATTACAATCCCCTATCCCTTCCAATCAATGTCCATGTATTTCTAAGACCAAATTGCAGCGGATCCTGGGGCCCAACCTGATGCACAGGCCCAAGGTCTTGGCCGGACTCCCAAGTTAACTGAGATACAGGATTAGAATGGCCTAAAGGCTGAAGCTAATACAGAAAGAGAAGCAATGAGTGGAAGTGGATCTGAAGGGCCAGATTTCTTCAGTAGATATGAGTATCTGATGATGTCAAAAAGAAGGAACTATCAAGCACAATTTCCTACCAATCTCACCATATCAGGAATACAAACAGTTGTGGGTTTGGGCAAAGGGAACCTCCAGTGGCCACACCTCGGAGACCTGTCAGCAAGTGATGTGGATTCTTCCTGCCAAAAGAGAATGAAATCTTCTCGCCCAGGTTCCTTTTCCTGTTCTTCCCATACTGACTACAGGGAGGAGTGGCTCAGGTAGAGCAGGGGTGCTTTGGGGGGTGACTCTCAAATGTTTTGAACCTGGACTCCTTGCATTCTACCAGGCAAGGGCTCTTTCAGAGCACACCCTGCCATGCACCATTCTGGGCAGGGTGGACGATCTTTTCTTCCTAATGAAGACAGGTCAGTCACCCTAAGGAAGGAGACAACCTGGCTATGTATAAGAAGGCTGACACCAGCACCCAAGAAATAAGCAGAACTCGATGTGTGTGTGTGTGTGTGTGTGTGTGTGTGTGTGTGTGTGTGAATGTGTGTGTATGTGTTTCTGTGTGAATTTTTGTGTGGGTGTGTGTAGACCTCTTTTCTCATTATATGAGAAGTGTGTAGTGTGTGTGTGTTTTGGTGTGTGTGTTTGTGTAGGCTTCTTTGCTCAATATATGAGCAGTGTGTGTTGGTGAACAGTCTGGTTGTGTCTGTGTATGACTGTGTATTTGTTTGGTGTTTTTATAGGGTGATACGAATCTGACAGGCGTTCTGACTCTTCAGTTGCTTGTGTGTTTTATGTAGTTGTGTGGAATAGGTTTGTGTATCTCTCTGCCAGAGGTGTGTTCAGTGTGTGCTGTTCCTGAGTCGTATGGATGTGGTGTGTTTCTTGTGTGTAGTTGTAGCATTGGCGTGTGATGAAGATGTATTCCGTATGGTGGATATTTGATGTTTCTCTAGTGCATATGGGTGGGCGATAGGTGGTGTGAATGTATTATATCCATGCACTGTGTTAGTGTGGTATTTGTTGTACGCTTCTGTTGTATGTGCGGTGTAGTTTGTGTGGTCTATGTGTGCTGAGCTTGATATATCTATGGTGTATTCATAATGTGTGTGTGGCGGGGTTCCTTTTAATGTGGTCTCTGTGTGGTATGCTTGTGGCAATGCGTGGTGTGCATGGTGAATCATGGTTGTGCATGGTGTTTGTGTTGTGTGTGCATGTCGTGCTTTTGGGTGTGTTAAGTGTTGGGCGTTTCTGGTATATATGTGGTGTGTGTTGTCATGTGACCAGTGCATATGGAATATATGCATGTAATTTATGCTGTCTGTACAGTGTGCATTTTATTGTGTAAAAGGGGGCTCTGTTTGTTGGTTTTCGTATGGTTTCAGTGTGTGCCTTTGGCATATGTGGTGTGTGTGAGATTAATATAAGGAATTCCTGTGGTACATGTGTGATGATATGAGGTGTGGGTGAGAGGTAATGTTGTGGCATGTAGTAGTGGATGCGGGGAGGTGGATGCTGTATGTGTGCTGATTACTTTGTTGCCTGTGAAGTGTGTGAGGGGGAGAGAATAGGTGACATGATTGCCCATAGGGGGTGTTGTGTTTATTTGCGGTGTGGTGGTGTGTTTGTTTTTGTATGGGGTGTGTGTGCTTCAAATATGTGTTCTGTGTGGAATAGGGGTAGTGAATGTGGAGCATAGGGTGGTGTGTAGGGTTTCAAAGATGTGGTAGCTCTGTGTTTTCTATATGTTGTCTGGTCATGTCTATATGGTTCGTGATGGACATATGCAAAATGAGTCAACGATGAGGGATATTAATGGATTGGGTGTGTCTTATATAAGTGGTTTCGTGTTGGAGTGTGTGGGGGAGTTTTTGCTCGGCATTGTTTATATGGCATGCCATGTGTGTTTGCGTTGTAGGGATCATGTATAATTGAGGTGTCATGTGCTAGTGGCGTATTCCCCTTAAGAAAAATGTGAGGAAACTGCTATGTACATAACTCAGATCAGTAAACTCCGAGTAGAATGCACCTTTCAATGAACATCTCGATCCAGTGAACACACAGCCGGCTCAAACATGTGTGTGTGGAAGTATTTGAACACTGCCGGATGCTTAACCCAGAGAAACAAGACTTTGATGACTAAGATCTTGTCTCATGAACCTGGAAGAGTTTCAAGGAAGTGACATGCAAAATCACACTGCCTATATGGTTTTGCACGTACCTGCTCAGTGAGATAGCCTGACTCTGAGAAAGAGCACTCCTAGGTAAGTACCTTTTCCTAATGCTCTACCTGCCACTCTGAGTAGAATGCATGGTAATGTGGGAGCCTCTTGATTATGACACAGACCAAAGGACTAACACCTCCTTCACTGAAGGGTGGAAGCACATCCCCGAATTAGTTGTGGACTCTAAAGGAAGTGCCATAAGAAACATGACCTCAGGGAAAAAGAAAGGGAGTGTATGTTAATGCATTAGCAAAATGCTATGCGCTCAGACAATCCTGGTGGTTCAGAGTGTACCTTGCAACCATGAACATATATCATGAGGACAGAGAGCTCCTCTGATAAATGTGTAGAAGCCCTAACCTAGGGCCCTGTACATAACTTTTTATTTTACAACATAGTGAGTTCCAACAGTTTCCATCTTTCTACAGTTTCTAAGTTGTCTAGCATCCGTCCCTATGGAAACTTCCTGCCTAACGTTTGAAGCTTTTTCAACAGATGAAGACAATTCGGACAACCTCCGACCATTCTCTTCCAAGATACGTTCTAGAAACCTAAGTACAGTACTATGCACTTAGCCTTAACACTAGGTTGAGTATAGAAGCGCTGGACCCCATACACCTGAACCCTAATTGCTCCCTTATTCCTCATGGAAGCATGAGACTCAGGATTCACCCTCTCAGCTAGGAAGAAATCATTTCATTTGGTGGTAAATCTTTCAAAGCAG
Source organism: Taxidea taxus jeffersonii (assembly GCA_003697995.1). Classification (NCBI taxonomy): domain Eukaryota; kingdom Metazoa; phylum Chordata; class Mammalia; order Carnivora; family Mustelidae; genus Taxidea; species Taxidea taxus. Next base: position 31,151 of record RCUC01131395.1, read on the forward strand.
AGGAGTCCAGCATGCTCCCCAGGTGGCACTGCTGCCAATTTGCCCCTCCAGCCCAAAAGCCCAGGATCTGATGAACCTCCTAACTCCTGCCATCAACTCAGCCCTTGGGTGAGCCCATATCTGCCCTGAGAGATCCATTATGCCTTGTACCTAGGACATAATCTTATCCCTAACTGATACCCTAACTAAGCCGAGATTGAGGATTCAGAATTCATTCTCCGAGGCCTGGCCCCCTATCAAATTAGTTGGGGGGAGAGCTGAGCTGCATGCCATAATTGCACATGAACCCAGGAGAAAAACATGCTGGTTAGAAATGTGCTGAACCCGCAGAGCGGGAGAAAAATGCGTGTGTCTCTGAGACCACCGCTCATCAGGCGCCCGCTGCAACCACAAACAAGAGATTGAGGATCCATCAGACATGCTTCCTAACTCAGTCTTTTGTATTGATCACCTCAATGTGGGCAAAACGAGGCTGCCATTGCCCCAAGACCTAAATGTAACACAAGGTTGGGTGTTCAGGCATCCATCCCCATAAGCCTGGCCCCCTATCCATCCATATTGGGGACCCCCTTATTCACAACACAGTACTCTGACTGCCAACGACATGGAAATTGTACCATTTGGCCCTTTGCAGTACCCTCCAGGCGTCTAACTAACAATACTTCAGACAAACAACCTCAACTCAGGCATAGGAAGAGACCACAGCAGTGCTGGCAGACTGAGGATGCCATGCCCCTAGGACCTAACCCTAACCCTAGGTTATGTATTCAGGTATCTGTCCCCAGAGGTCTGGTTCCCTCACCCTCCAGACTGGGGACCTCTTATTTACCTCACTGGACTCTGGTTGCCACAACGAAGGAAACTGTGCCATTTGGCCCTTTGCAGAACCTTCATTGAGGGAGAAACCTCCATGCACCCAAAAGCAACCCACAACTTCTGAGGATCCCCTGACCATAATCCTGGATCCTGACGGGTCACCAGAGTAATGTCCTCAACAGCCCTCTGGGAAGATTAGCTCTGCACTGACACGTTGGCCTGCCATTCTCCCACATTCAAATCCTAACCCTAGGTTGGGTGCTCAGGCCTGGGTCAGAGGTCTGGCACCTAACTCTTCCCTTTGATGGGAGCATCAGACTCAACGCAGGGCTCAGACTGTCAGCCAGGATGAAACTGTCTCATTCTGTGCTACCTAACACCCTCAGAGTGGTAGAAACCAGCATGGTCCTCTGAAGCCATTCCCACCATATTTGCCCTTCCATTCCAAAAACCCAGACTCAGAGGAGCTTCTGACTCCTGGTCTCAATTCAGGCCTTGGGTGAGCCTTTATGTATCCTGGCAGATTCTATCTGCCTTGTCCCTAAGACATAACCCTAACCCTAACCCTATCCCTAACTCTATGCCTAGCTTGGGTGATCAGGCTTCTGAAATCAGAGGAATTGTCCAGAAACCTGTCAGATGGGGGACCCCTGACCTGAACGCAAAATTTCCTCTGATCCAAGGAGGAACACATGACATTTAGAAGTATGATTAACCCGCACAGGGAGACACACGTGTATGCATCTCTCAGGCAACCACCACAGTAGGCAGCCCAAAGGACCACGATCCAGGTACCTAAGGATCCTTCAGACACACATCCTCAACTGAGCCATAGGGAGAGACCACAGCAATGCCGGCAGACCAGAGTTGCCATGCCCCAAGGACCTAACCCTAACCCTCAGTTGGGTATTCATGCATCCATCCCCAGAGGTCTGGTTCCCTCACTCTCCAGATTGGGGACCCATTATTCACCTCACAGGACTGTTTGCCACACACAAGATAACGGTCCCATTTGGCCCTGTGCAGAATCCTCATTGAGGGAGAAACCTCCGTGTACCCTAAAGGCACCGACACATTCGGAGGACACCCTGACCACAATACCAGAGCCTGCACAGACACCAGAGTAATGCCATAAACAGCACTCCGGGAGCTTATATGAGCACTGACCACCAGGCCTGCCGTTATCCCATGACAACTTCCTAACCCTAGTTTGGGTGCCTAGGCCTAGGTCAGAGGTCTTCCATCTAATTCCTCCAATTGAAGGGAATATATGACCCACTCTAGGACTTAGCATCTCAGTCAGGAGGAAACTGTTTCATTCCATGCTACCTAATACCTTAAGAGCCATAGAAACCAGCATGATTCCCTGAGGCCATTCCCGCCATCTTTGCCCTCCATTCTAAAAGTCCAGGGCCAGAAGAGCCTCCTGACTCCTGGTCTCAATTCAGGCCTTTGGTGAGCCCTTAACTACGCTGGCTGATTGGATCTGCCTTGTCCCTCAGACATAACCTTAACCCTAACCCTAACACTAACACTAACCCTATCCTTAACCTTATGCCTAGGTTGGGTGATCAGGCTTCTGAAATCTGAGGAATAGTACAGAAACCCATCAGATTTGGGAACCCGTGATCTGCAGCACAAAATTTCCTCTGACCCAAGGAGGAATACATGACATCGAGAAGTATGGTTAACCCCAGAGCGAGACAAAACTGCATTCGTCCCTTGGGCCACCCCAGCATAGGAGGCCCCCAGGACCACGATCCGGGCATATAACCATCCTGCAGACACACCATCAACTCAGCCACAGTGGGAGAGCACAGCAGTATCAGCAGGGGATAACATGCACCTAGGAACTAATCCTAAGCCTAGGTTGAGTATTTTGGCTTCCATCCCCATAGGACTGGCCCCGTAGCCATCCAGATTGGGGACCCCTTATTTACAACACAAGACTCTGACTGCCAGCAACGTGGAAACTGTATCATTTGGCACTGTGCAGTACCCTCCTGGTGGGAAAATCCTGCATGGCCCCTTTGGGTCTCCCACCTTTGGAGGACCCCCTGACCAAAATGCCAGAGTTGGATGCACTGCCAGAAAAATGGTGTCAAGTCAGCCCTCTGGAAAGCCTGCCCTCGCACTGGCTCATTGGGCCTGCCAAGCTCCTGGAACTGAACCCTAACACTAGGTTGCTCTTTCAGGCTCTGAACCTTAACGTTCTACACACAAGTCATCCTATTGGTGGGAGCATCATACTGACCGAAGGACACAGCTTCTCAGCCAGGAAGAAACGATTTCATTTGGTGCTAATACCCTCAGAGCGGTAGAAACCAGCATGCTCCCCAAAAGCCATTCCCACCAACTTTCCCCTCCAGGGAAAAAGCCCAAGGCCTGAGAAGCCTCGTGCCTCCTGGCCTCAATTCAGGCATTCAGTGAGCACTTATCTCAGCTGGGAGAATCCACATGCCTTATGGCTAAGACATAACCCTACCCCTAAACCTAAACATTATCCTAGGCCTAGTTTGGGTGATCAGATTTCTGAAATCAGAGGAATGGCTCAGAAACCCATCACATGGGACCCCCTGATGCGCACCACATAATTTTGTCTGATACCTGGAGGAAACCATGACATTCAGAAGTATGCTTAACATGCACGGGGCAACATACCTGCATGCATGCCTCAGGCCACCCCCACCTTAGTCGACCCTTAAGACCACGATCCAGGTGTCTAAGGATACGTCAGACACAGATTCTCAACTGAGCCATAGGGAGAGACCACAACAGTGCCGGCAGATGGGGATGTCATGCCCCTAGGACCTAACCCTAACCCTATGTTGGGTATTCATGCATTCATCCCCAGAGGACTGGCTCACTCGCCCTCCAGATCAGGGACCCCTTATTCACTTCACAGGATTCTTGTTGCCACACACAAGAAAACTGTGCCATTTGGTACTGGGCTGAAGCCTCATTGAGGGAGAAACATCCATGCACACTTAATGGACACACACCTTCGGACCCCCTGACCACAATACCAGAGCTGCACGGACACCAGAGTAATGCTCTAAATAGCGCAGTGGGAGCTTAGATCTGCACTGACCCATCTGTCCTGCCATTCTCTCATGACAAATTCCTAACCCTAGTTTGGGTGCTTAGGCCTGGGTCAGGGATCTGCCAACTAATTCCTGCCATTGAAGGGAATATCAGACTCACCCTAGTACTCAACCTCTCAGCCAGGAGGATACCGTTTCTTTCTATACTATCTAATAGCCTCAGAGGGGTAGAAACCAGCATGATCCCCTGAGGCCTTTCCCACCAATTCCCCCGCCCCAGGCCAAAAGCCCAGGGCCAAAGGAGCCTCCTGATTCCCAGCCTCAATTCAGGCCTTGTGTGAGCCCTTATTTACCCTGGCAGATCGGTCTGCTTTGTCCCTAAAACATAACCATAACCCTAACAGTAACTCTTACCCTATACTTAAAACTATGCCTAGGTTGGTTGACCAGAATTCTGAGATCAGAGAAATCATCCAGAAACCCATCAGATGGGGGACCACTGAACTGGCGCACAAAATTTCCTCTGTCCCAGGAGGAACACATGACATTTAGAAATATGGTTATTCCACAGAGTGAGACAAACCTGCATGCATCCGTCGGGCCACCCCTAGCTTGGGCGGACACCAGGACCACAATCCAGGAGTCTAAGGATCATGAAGGCACACACTCTCAGTGATAGTGAGAAAGCACCACAGTATCAGCAGAGTGGGGATAACATGCGACTAGGAACTAACCCTCACCCTAGGTTGGATATTTTGGTTTCCGATCCCCATTGGCCAGGCACTGTAGCCATCCAGATCAGGGGCCCCTTATTCAAAACACAGGACTATGACTGCCACCGACATGGAATCTGTATCATTTAGCACTGTGCAGTACCCTCCTGGTGGGAGAATTCTGCATGCCCCATTTCACTTCTCCCACCTTTGGAGGACCCCCCGACCAAAATCCTGGAATTGGACACCCTGCCAGAACAATGGCCTCAACTCAGCCCTCAGGAAAGCCTGCCCTCACACTGGCCCATCGGGCCTGTCAATCTCCCAGAACCGAACCCAGACCCAAGGTTGGGGTTTCAAGCTCTGGGCCCTAAAGAGCTGACAACCAAGTCCTCCAATTGATGGGAGCATCACACTGATCACAGGACCCAGACCCCAGTCAGGAGAAAACCATTTCCTTTGGTGCTATCTAGTACCCTTAGAGCCCTAGAAACCAGCATGATCCCCTGATACCATTCCAGCCATCTCGGCCTCTCCAAGCCAAAAGCCCATGGTCAGAGGAATCTCCTGACTCGGGGCTTCAATTCAGGCCTTGGTTAAGCCCTTATCTACGCTGGCAGATTCAATCTGCCTTGTCCCTAAGACGTAACCCTAACCCTAATTCTAAATCTATCCCTACTCCCTATGCAAAGGTTGGGTGATCAGGCTTCTGAAATCGGAGGAATGGTCCAGGAACCCATCAGATGGGAGACCCGTGTCCTGCACCACAAAATTTCCTCTGATCCAAGGAGGAATGCATGACATTTAGAAGTATGGTTAACCCCTAGAGCGAGACAAATCAGCATGAATCCCTCAGGCCAACCCCAGCTTAGGCGGCCCCCAGGACCACGATCCAGGCGTATAACAATACTGCAGGCACACACCATCAACTCAGCCATAGTGGAAGAGCAAAGCAGTATCAGCAGAGTGGGGATAACATGCGCCTAGGAACTAACACCAACCCTAGGTTGGGTATTTTGGCTTCTGTCCCCATAGGTCTGGCCCCGTAGCCATCCAGATTGGGGACCACTTATTCACAACACAGGACTCTGACTGCCACTGACGTGGAAACTGTACCATTTGGCACTGTGCAGTACCCTTCAGATGGAAGAATCCTGCATGCCCCCTCTCGCCTCTCCCACATTTGGAGGACACGCTGACCAAAATCCTGAAATCGGACGCACTGCCAGAACAATGCCTTCAACTAAGACATCTGGAAAGCCTGCCCCCTCACTGGTCCATCAGGCCTGCCATGCTCACAAAACCAAACCCTGACCCTAGATTGGGCTTTCAGGCTCTGGACCCTAATGGACTGATATCCAAGTCCTTCCATTGATGGGAGCATCACAACAAATGCAGGAGTCAGCCTCTGAGTCAGGAGGAAACCGTTTCATTTGGTGCTATCTAGTACCCTCAGAGCAGTAGAAACCAGCATGCTTCCCTGAGGCCATTCCCACTAATTTTGTCCCTCGAGTCCAAAAGCCCAGGGCCAGAGAGCCTCCTTACTCTTGGCCTCAATTCAGGCCTTGGGTGAGCCCTTAACTATGCTGGCAGATTCGATCTGCCTTGTCCCTAAGATGTGACCCTAACCCTAAATCTATCTGTAACCGTATGCCTAGGTTGGGTGATCAGGCTTCTAAAATCAGAGGAATCGTCCAAAAACCCACCAGATGGGGGAACCATGAACTTCACCGCAAAATTTCCTCTGATATCAGGTAGAACACATGACATTTAGAAGTATGATTATCCCCTAGAGGGAGACAAGCTAGCATGCATCCCTCAGGCCACCCCCAGCTTAGGCGGCCCCCAGGACCACGATCCATGTGTCTAACAATCCTGCAGGCACACACCCTCAACTCAGCCATAGTGGGAGAGCACAGCAGTATCAGCAGAGTGGGCGATGACATGCCCATAGCAATGAACCCTAACCCTAAGTTGGGTATTTTTGCTTACATCCCCATACGCCTGGTCCCGTAGACATCCAGTGTGGGGACCCCTTATTCACAACACAGGACTCTGATTGCCACGACGTGGAAACTGTACCATTTGGCACTGTGCAGTACCCTCCTGGAGGGAGAATGCTGCATGCCTTCTCTCTCCTCTCCCACCTTTGGAGGAACACATGACCAAAATCCCGTGATCAGACATGCTGCCAGAACAATGCCCTCAACTCAGCCATAGTGGGATAGCACAGCAATATTAGCAGAGTGGGGGATGACATGCCCCGAGCAACGAACCCTAACCCTAAGTTGGGAATTTTGGCTTATATCCCCATAGGCCTGGTCCAGTAGACCTCCAGAATGGGGACCCCTTATTCAGAACACAGGACTCTGACTGCCATGACGTGGAAACTGTACCATTTGGCACTGTGCAGTACCCTCTTGTTGGGAGAATGCCACATGCCCTCTCTTTCCTCTCCCACCTTTAGAGGAACACCTGACCAAAATCCTGGGATCGGACGTGCTGCCAGAACAATGCCCTCAACTCAGCCCTCTGGAAAGCCTACCTTCCCACTGACCCATCAGACCTGCCATGTTCCGGAAAACGAACTCTAAACCTAGTTTGGGCTTTCAGGCTCTACACCCTAAAGGGCTGACACCCAAGTCCTCCCATTGATGGGAGCATCACACTGAACTCAGGAGTCAGCCTCTCCTTAAGGAGGAAACTGTTTCATTTGGTGCTATCTAGTACCCTCAGAGCGGTAGAAACCATCATGCTCCCCTGAGGCCATACCCACCACCTTTGCATCTTTAGGCAAAGTGCCCAAGGACTGAGGAACCTCGTGATTCCTGGCCTCAAATGAGGCCCTCCGTGTGCCCTTATCTGCGCTGGCAGATTCCACATGCCTTATGGCTAAGACATAGCCCTAACCCTAACCCTAACCCTAACCCTAACCCTAACCCTAACACTGAACCTTAACATAGGCCTAGTTTGGGTGATCAGATTTCTGAAATCAGGGGAATGGTCCAGAAACTCATAAGATGGGACCCCTGATATGCACAGCATAATTTCCTCTGATCCCTGGAGGAAACCATGACATTTAGAACTATGCTTAACCTGCACAAGGAGACACACCTGCATGCATCCCTCAGGCACCCTCACATTAGACGATCTTAAAGCCCATTATCCAGGCGTCTAAGTATCCTTCAGACACACATCCTCAACTGAGCCACAGTTGAGGGACAGACCACAGCCCTGTCCCATTATCCAGGCATCTAAGTATCCTTCAGACACACATCCTCAACTGAGCCACAGTTGAGGGACAGACCACAGCAGTGCCTGCAGACCAGGGATGCCATGCCCCTAAGACCTAATACCAGTCTTAGGTTGGGTACACATGTATCCATCTCCAGAAGACTGGCTCCCTCACCATTCAGATTCATGACCCTTTATTCACCTCAAAGGACTGTGGTTGCCACAAAAAAGAAAATTATGAAATTTGGCCCTGTGCAGAACTCTCATTGAGGGAGAAATATCCATGCAACCTAAAGGCACCCACACCTTCAGAGGACTCACTGACCACAATACAAGAGCCTCCCTGGACACCAGAGTAATGCCCTAAACAGCACTTCAGGAGCTTATATCTGCACAGGCCCATCAGTCCTGCCATTATCCCATGACAAATTCCTAACCCTAGGTTGGGTGCTTAGGCCTTGGTCAGAGGTCTGCCTCCTAATTCCTCTGATGGAGGGGAATATCAGACTCAACCTTGGACTCAGCCTCTCAGCCAGGAGGAAACTGTTTCATTCGATGCTTCATAGGACCCTCAGCACGATGGAAACCAGCTAGCACCACTGAGGCCATTCCCCCAATCTTTGTCCCTGCAGAAAAAAATCCCAGGATCAGAGGAGCCTCCTGACTTCTGGCCTCAATTCAGGCCATGGGTGAGCCCTTATCTACACTGGCAAATTGGATCTACATTATTCCTTACCCTTACCCTAACCCTAACCCTAACCCTATCCCTAACCCTATGCTTAGGTTGGGCGATCAGGCTTCTGAAATTGGAGGAATCATCCAGAAACCTGTCAGATGGGGGACCCTTGACCTGCACCAAAAAAATTCCTGTGATCCCAGGGTGAACACAAGACATTTAGAAGTATGGTTAGCCCCCAGTGCGAGACAAACCAGCATGCATCCCTCGGGCTACCCCCAGCTTAGGCAGGCTCCAGGACCACGTTCCAGGCATCTAATCCTGCAGGCACACACGGTCAACTCAGCCATAGTGGGAGAGCACATCAGAATCAGCAGAGCGGGTATAACATGCCCCTAGTAACTAAGCCTAACCCTAGTTTGGTTATTTTGGCTTCCCTCTCCATAGGCCTGGTCCCGTAGTCATCCACTTTGGGGACCCCTTATTCACAACACAGGACTCTGACTGCTACCGACGTGGAAAATCTACCATTTGGCACTGTGTAGTACCCGCCTGGCAGGAGAATCCTGCATTCCACCTCTTTGTTCTCTCAACTTTGGAGGAGCCCCTGACCAAAATCCCGGAATCAAATGTGCTGCCAGAAGAATACCCACCACTCAGCCCCCTGGAAAGCCTGCGCTTGCACTTCCCATTGGGCCTGCCATTTTCCCGTAACTGAACCCTAAAGCTAGGAGAGCTTTCAGGCTCTGGACCCTAAATGGCTGACAGCCAAGACCTCTCACTGATGGGAGCATCACACTGACCGCTGAACTCAGACTCTCAGTCAAGAGGAAACCCTTTCATTTGGTGCTATATAGTACCTCCAGAGAGGTAGAAACAAGGGTAATCCCCTTAACCATTCTCAACATCTTTGATTCTCCAGCCAAAATGCACAGGGCTTGAGGAGCCTCATGACTCCTGGCCTCAATTCAGGCCTTGGCGAGCCCTTATTGCCAGTGTCAGAATCCACATGCCTTATGACTAAGACATAACCCTAACCCCAACCTATCCATAACCCTAACCCTAAACCTACGCCTAGTTTGGGTGATCAGATTCTGAAATCAGAGGAATGCTCCAGAAACCCATCAGATGGGATCCCTGACTGCAACGCAAAATTTCATCTGATCCCTGGGGGAAACCATGACATTTAGAAGTATGCTTAACCCGCACAGGGAGTCACACCTGCATCCATCCCTCAGGCCACCCCCACATTAGGTGACCCTTAGGACAACAATCCAGGCATCTCAGGACCCTTCAGATACACATCCTCAACTGATCCAAAGGGGAGACCACAGCAGTGCCAGCAGACCTGGGAAGCCATGCCCCTAGGACCTAACCCTAACCCTAGGATGAGTATTCATGCATCCGTCCCTAGAAGACGGGCTCCCTTGCCATCCAGATTGGGGACGCTTTATTCACCTCACAGCCCTGTGGTTGTCACACACAAGAAAACTGTGCCATTTGGCCCTGTGCAAAATTCTCATTGAAGGAGAAATCTCCATGCATGCTAAAGGCACCCAGACCTTCGGATGACCCACTGACCACAATACCAGAGCCTCCCCGGACACCAGAATAATGCTCTAAACAGGTCTCTGGGAGCTTATATCTGCACTGGCCCATCCATCTCCCATTATCCCACGACAAATTCCTAACCCTCCCTGGGGTTCTTAGACCTGGGTCAGCGGACTGTCACTTAATTCCTCTGATTAAAGGGAATATCAGACTCAACCTAGGACTCAGGCTTTCAGCCAGGAGAAAACTGTTTCATTTGATGCTACCTAAAACCCTCAGAGAGGTAGAAAGCAGCATGCTCCCTTGAGGCCATTCCCGCCATCTTTTCCCCTCCAGGACAAAAGCCCAGGGACGGAGGAGCACCCTGACTCGCGACCTCAATTCCGGCCTTGGGTGAGCCCTCATCTATACTGTCAGATTCAATCTGCCTTGTCCCTAAGATGAAACCCTAACCCTAACCCTAACCCTAAATGTATCCCTAACTCTATGCTTAGGTTGGGTGATCAGGCTCCTAAAATAGGAGTAATCATCCACAAACCCATCAGATGCTGGACCAGTGACCTACACCGCAAAAATTCGTGTGATCCCAGGAGGAACACATAACATTTAGAATTTTGGTTAACACAAAGAATGACACAAACCAGCATGCATCCCTCGGGCTACCCCAGCTTAGGCGGCCCCCAGGACCAAGACCCAGGCAGCTCTCGACCCTGCAGGCACACACCCTCAACTTAGCCATAGTGCTAGAGCACAGAAGTATCAGCAGAGCGGGGATAACATGCCCCTAGGAACTAACCCTAAACCTAGGGTGTGTATTTTGGCATATGTCCCCATAGGCCTGACCCCGTAGCCATACAGATTAGGGACCCCTTATTCACAACACAGGACTCTGACTGCCACCGATGTGGAAAGTGTACCATTTGGCACTGTGCAGTACCCTTTTGGCAGGAGAATCCTGCATGCCCCCTCTTGCCTCTCCCACCTTTGAGGACCCCCTGACCAAAATGCCGGAATAGGATGCACTGCCAGAACAATGCCCTACACTTAACACTCTTTAAAGCCTGACTTCATACTGGTCAATCGGTCCTGCCATGCTCTCCCAAACGAACCCTAAACCTAGGCTCGGCTTTCAGGCACTGGACCATAAAGGGATGAAAATCAAGTCATCCCATTTATAGGAGCATCACAGGGAACACAGGAATCAGCTTTACAGTAAGGAGGAAACCCTTTCATTTGGTGCTACCTAGTACCTTCACAGTGGTAGAAACCAGCATGCTCCCCTGAGGCCATTCCCACAATCGTTGCCTCTCCAGGCATAATGCCCAAGGCCTGAGGAGCCTCATGGCTCCCAGCCTCAATTCAGGCCTGTGGGGAGCCCTTACCTGCGCTGGCAGATACCGCATGCCTTATGGCTAAGCCATAACCCTTATCCTAACCTTTATTATAGGCCTAGTTTGGGTGATCAGATTTCTGAAATCAGAGAAATAGTCAAGAAACCCATCAGATGGGACCCCTGACATACATTGCATCATTTCGTTTGATCCCTGGAAGAAACCATGACATTTAGAAGTATGCTTAACATGCACAGGGAGACATACCTGCATGCATCCCTCAGGCCACCCCCATGGTAGGCAACCCTTAGGACCATAATCCAGGCATCTAAGGATCCTTCAGACACACATCCTCAACTGAGCCATTGGGAGAGACCACAGCAGTGCCTGCAGGCCGGGAATGCCATGCCCCTAGGACCTAACACCAACCCTAGGTTGGGTATTCATGCATCCGTCCCCAGAAGTCTGGCACCCTCGTCGTCCAGACTGGGGAGTCTTTATTTACCTCACAGGACGCCGGTTGCCACACTCAATAAAACTGTACCATTTGGCCCTGTGCAGAATCCTCATTGAGGGAGAAACCTCTATGCACCCTAAAGGCACCCACACCTTTGGAGGGCCCCCTGACCACAATACAAGAGCCTGCCCGGACACCAGAGTAATGCCCTAAACAGTGCTCCACAAGCTTAGTTCTGCACTGACCCATCAGGCCAGCCATTATCCCACAACAAATTCCTAACCCTCGCTGGGGTGCTTAGGCCTCGGTCAGAGGTCTGCCACCTAATTCCTCCAATTGAAGGGAATACTAGACTCACCCTAGGACTTAGCCTCTCAGCCAGGAGGAAACTTTCATTCGATGCCACATAATACCCTACAGAGCGGTAGAAACCAGCATGCTCCCCTGAGGCCATTCCTGCCATTTTTTTCCCCTCCAGGCCAAAAACCCAGGGCTGGAGGAGATTCTGAACTCCTGGCCTCAATTCAGGCCCTGAGTGAGCCCTTATATACGCTTGCAGATTCAATCTGCCTTGTCTCTAATATGTAATGCTAACCCTATCCCTAACCCTAACCCTAAACCTATCCCTAACCCTATGCCTAGGTTGGGTGATCAGGCATCTTTAATCAGAGGCAATGTCCAGAAGTCCATCAGATGGGGATCCCGTGACCCGAACCACAAAATTTCCTCTGATCCCAGGAGGAACACATCACATTTAGAAGTATGGTTAACCCCCAGAGCGAGACAAACCAGCATGCATCCCTCAGGCCACCCCCAGTTTAAGCAGCCCTCAGGACCACGATCCAGGCATCTAACGATCCTGCAGGCACACACCCTCAACTCAGCCATAGTGACAGAGCACAGTAGTATCAGCAGAGTGGGGATAACATGCCCTTAGGAACTAATCCTAACCCTAGGTTGGGTATTTTTGTTTCCATTCGCATAGACCTGGGAACATAGCCATCCAGTTTGGGCCCCTTATTCACAACATAGGACTCTGACTTCCACCCATGTGGAAACTGTACGATTTGGTTCTCTGCAGTACCCTCAATGCTGGAGAATCCTACATGCACCCTCTCGCCACTTCCACCATTGGAGGACCCCCTGACCAAAATCCCAGAATCAGAAGTGCTGCAAGAACAATACCCTCAACTCACACCTCTGAAAAGCCTGCCCTCCCATGTCCCATCAGTTCTGTCATGCTCCCGGAAACAAACCCTAACCCTAGGTTGGACTTTCAGGCTCTGGACCCTACAGGGCTGACAACCAAGTTCTCCCATTGATGGGAGCATCACACTGACGGTAGGACTCAGCCTCTCAGTCAGGAGGAAACCATTTCATTTGGTGCTATCTAGTACGCTCAGAGCAGTAGAAACCAGCATGCTCCCCTGAGGCCATTCCGGACATCGTTGCCTCTCCAGGCAAAATGCAAATGGCATGAGGAGCCTCCTGTCTCCTGGCCTCAACTCAGGCCCTGGTGAGCCATTATCTCTGCTGACAGAATCCACATGCCTATGGCTAAGACATAACCCTAAACCTAACCCTAACCCTAACCTTAACCCTAAACCTAAGCCTAGTTTGGATGTTCAGATTTCTGAAATCAGAGGAATGGTCCAGAAACCCATCAGATGGGACCCCGGAGGTGCACTGCGTAATTTCATCTGGTCCCTGGAGGAAACCATGACATTTAGAAGTATGCTTAACCCACACAAGGAGACACACCTGAATGCATCCCTCAGGCTACGCCCACCTTAGGTGACCCTTGGGATCACGATCCAGGAGTCTAAGGTCCTTCAGACACATCCTCAACTGAGCCATTGGGAGAGAGCACAGCAGTGCCGGCAGACCGAGGGTGCCATGACCCTAGGACCTAATCCCAACCCTAGTTTGGGTATTCATGCATCCGTCCCTAGAAATCTGACTCCCTCACTGTCCAGATCGGGGACCCAGTATTCACCTAACAGGGCTCTGGTTGCCATACACAAGAAAAGTCTGCTATTGGGCCCTCTGCAGAATCCTCATTGAGGGAGAAATGCCCATGCCCCCTAAAGGCACCCACTCCTTCTGAGAACATGCAGACCACAATATCAGAGCCTGCCCGGAGACCAGAATAATGCCCTAAACAGCTCCGGGAGTTTATACCTGCACTGACCCATTGAGCCTGCCATTATCCCATGACAAATTCCGAACCCTGGGTTGGGCGCTTAGGCCTGGGTCAGAGGTCTGCCACCTAATTCCTCCAATTGAAGGGAATATCAGACTCACCCTAGGACCTAGCCTCTCCACCAGGAGGAAACTGTTTCATTCGATGCTACCTAATACCCTCAATGTTGTAGAACACAGCATGCTCCCCTGAGGCCCATCCCGCCATCTTTCCTACTCCACTCCAAAAGTACAGTGCTGGAGGGGACTCCTGACTCAGGGCCTGAATTCAGGCCTTGGGTGAGGCCTTATCTATGCTGGCAGATTCCATCTGCCTTGTCCCAAAGACATAACCCTAACCCTAACAGTATACCTAAACCTATGCCTAGGTTAGGGGATCAGGCTTCTGAAATCGGAGAAATCATCCAGAAACCCATCAGATGGGGGACTCGCGACCTGCACTGCAAAATGTCCTCTGATCCCACGAGGCACGCATGACATTTAGAAGTATGGTTAACCCGCAGAGACAAACCACCATGCATCCCTGGGGCCACCCCAGGTTAGGCGGCCCCCAGAACGACTATCCAGGTGTCTAACGATCCTGCAGGCACACACTCTCAACTCAGCCATAGTGGGAGACCACAGCAGTATCATCAGAGCAGGGATAACATGCCCCTAGGATGTAACGCTGACCTTAGGTTTCTTATTTTGGCTTCTGTCCCCATAGGCCTGACCCCGTAGCCATTCACTTACTGGACCCCTTACTCTCAACCCAGGACTCTGACAGCCAACAATGTGGAAACTGTAGCATTTGACCCTTTTCAGTGCCCTCCTGGCAGGAGAATCCTGCATGCTCGCCTCTCCCACCTTTGGAGGGCACCATGATCAAAGTCCTGAAGTTGGAAGCACTGCCAAAACAATGCCCTCAACTAAGCCCTCTGGAAAGGCTGCCCTCCAAATGGCCCATCTGGCCTGCCAAGATCCTGGAATGGAACCCTAACCCTAGGTTGGGCTTTCAGGCTCTGGACACTAAAGGGATGACAACCAAGTCCTCCCAGTGATGGGAGAATCACATTGACCACAGGACTCAGCCTCTCAGTCAGGAGGAAACCGTTTCATTTGGTGCTATCTAATGCACTTAGAGCAGTAGAAACCAGCATGCTCCCCTGAGGACATTCTGACCATCATTGCCCCTCCAGGCAAAAATCCCAAGGCCTGAGGAGCCTTGTAAATCTCAGCCTCAATTCAGACCTTTGGTAGCCCTTATCTGCTCTGGCAGATTCGACAAGCCTTATGGCTAAGACATAACCCTAACCCTAGGCATAGTTTGGGTAAACAGATTTCTGAAATCAGAGAAATGGTCCTGAAACAGAGCAGATGGGACTCCCTGAGGTGCACTGCATAATTTCGTCTAATCCCTGCAGGAAACCATGACATTTAGAAGTATGCTTAACCCGCACAGGGAGACACATCTTCATGCATCCCTCAAGCCACACACACCTTAGGCGACCCTTTGGACCACAATCCAGGCGTCTAAGGATCCTTCAGACACTCATCCTCAACTGAGCCATAGGGAGAGGCCACAACAGTGCCAGCAGACCGGGGATGCCATGCCCCTAGGACCTAACCCTGACCCTAGGTTGGGTACTCATGCATCCATCCCCAGAGGTCTGGCTCCCATGCCATCCAGATTGAGGACCCCTTATTCACCTCACACGACTTCAGTTGCCACACACAAGAAAACTGTGCCATTTGTCCCTGTGCAGAATCCTCGTTGAGGGTGTCTAAGGATCCTTCAGACACACATCCTCAACTGAGCCATAGGGAGAGACCACAGCAGTGCCGGCAGACCAGGGATGCCATGCCGCTAGGACCTAACCCGAACCCTAAGTTGGGTATTCATGCATCCGTCCCCAGAGGTTTGGCTCTCTCGCCGTCCAGATTGGGACCCTTTATTCACCTCACAAGACTCTGGTTGTCACACAAAGAAAACTGTGCCATTTATCCCTGTTCAGAATCCTCATTGAGGGATAAATCTTCATGCACTCTAAAGGCCCCCACTTTCGGAGGACCCCCTGACCACAATACCCGACCCTGCCCTGAGATCATAGTAATGCCCTAAACAGCGCTCCGGGAGCTTAGATCTGGACTGACCCATCGGGCTTGCCATTATCCCATGACATATTCCAAACCCTAGGTTGGGTGCTCAGGCCTGGAACAGAGGTCTGCCACCTAATTCCTACAATTGAAGGGAATATCAGACACGCCCTAGGACTCAGACTTTCAGCCAGGAGGAAACTGTTTCATTCTACGCTACCTAATACTCTCAGAGTGGTAGAGCCCAGCATGCTCTCCTGAGGCCACCTCACCATCTTTGCCCCTCCAGGCCAAAGCCCAGGGTCGGAGGAGCCTCCTGACACACGGCCTTAATTCAGGCCTTGGATGTGCCCTTATCTACGCTAGCAGATTTGATCTGCCTTGTCCCAAAGACATAAACCTATCCTTAACCATAACCCTAACCGTATACCTAACCCTATGACTAGGTTAGGTGATCAGGCTTCTGAAATCGGAGGATTCGTCCAGAGACCCATCAGATGGGGGATGTGTGACCTGCACCTCAAAATTTCCTCTGATCCCAGGAGGAACGCATGATATTTAGAAGTATGGTTAATCTGCAGAGCGTGACAAAACAGCCTGCATCCCTCGGGCCACCCCCAGCTTACGCGGCCCCCAGGACCAGGGTCCAGGTGTCTAACCATCTTGCAGGCACATATCCTCAACTCAGCCATAGTGAGAAAGCACAGCAGTATCAGCAAAGCGGGGATAACATGCTCCTAGAACCTAACCCTAACCTGAGGTTGGGTATTTTGGCTTCTGTCTCCATAGACCTGGCCCCCTAGACATCCAGATTGGGACCACTTATTCACAACACAGGTCTCTGACTGCCACGGATGTGGAAACTGTACCATTTGGCATTGTGCAGTACCTCCTGGCGGGAGACTCTTGTATGCTCCCTCTCGCCTCTCCCATGATTGGTGGTCCCATTGACCAAAATCCTGGATTTAGTCACACTGCCACAACAATTCGCTCAACTCAGCCCTCAGAAAAGCCTGCCCTCACACTGGCCTACTGGGCCTGCCATGCTCCCGAAAACGAAGACTAACCCTAGGATGGGCTTTCAGGCTC
>ML101852.1:0-39264 GCA_003697995.1 Taxidea taxus jeffersonii
AAAAAAAAAAAAAAGTGTTTAAACACTTAAGCTCATTGTCCACACATCTCAGGGATGAGAGAAATTCGGGTTTGGCTCTAGCATTGAGACTATCCTGTTCTTAGCCAGCCCTGCATTCCAGCAACATCTTGACCCCCAGCTAGCCTTTCCCTGTGGCAACACTCTGACCTCATGCTCTGATTCTGTGACTGCCCTGGCCTTGGAACCCAAACAGACACTCTCTGATCCCAGTTCTGCAAACTAGATACCTGTCTTTGCCACTCCCTTCTTCACCCTGCCTGTCTTTCCTGCCAAATAAAACAATTTTCTAGGAGTGGGTGTCTGATTACAATCCCTGCTCTTCCATAGCTGGCTATGCAATTTGGGGTAAATCATTTAGCCAGCCTGAACCTCAATTTTCTTATTTGTAAAATAAAGGGTTTGGATGAGATGGTTTCAAAGGTCCCTTTGAATCCTAAAGCACCACTGCCTTTCTGTCAGGCTCTCGGAGACTGTGGCCTGTCTCTGATTGGTCCTTTGTCCTTTCAAAGAATGAGCAGCAATTAAGTGCACTGAACAAACATGTTACAACATAACATTCTTTGTAAACTGTATGCTTTCCTCTCAGTTGGACGTAACTGTAGTTTTAAAATTAATTCTTCCTGGTCTAGAAATGGACCAAGTACAGAATAATATCACATATCCTGTTCTCACATAGAGCATGAAAGAGCCAGTTTGGAATAATAAAACCAACATTGTCTAACTTACACAAAAAAGAAATTTATTGGAAAGATATTGGGTGTGTCAAACAATTTCAGGGAAACTGGAGAATTAGTCTTGGAAACAGGAACTCATGGCATAGTCAAGATCCCACCAGAGGTTCAGTCCATGTAGGGTGCTGGTTCTGGTATCATCAGCCCCCAACACTTGTCACACCATCCACGAATGTCTTAATTCCATCCAGCCACTGGAATGCTCTTTGACTGTCTCTGGCCTCGTTACCACTTCCTGAAGGGCCAAAGTCTTGAGAAAAATCCTCTGATTGGCTCAGCCTTGGTCAAGTATCCATACATGGGTCCAAGGTGTCCAAACCTGAATTATCTGCTCCTCTCCAGCTTCCAGAGTAGGAAGCCTGATCCTGACCTCCATTCATCTTGCACTCATGAAAATAGAAAGACTGTTCACATGCCGGACAACAAAAATGACAAATGTTCACTACACAGTTTTCTCACTTGTGATCACAAAGTCAACACATCCTGGAGGCATCTGTAAGAGGTTAATTATGTTCTGGAGAGGTTTACAGCTGATCGATTATTCCAGCCTTACTTCATCTCTTCATCGATTTATATGAATCAGTGATTGGTCCAGTTAATGAAAACATATTCATCAGGATACTGACCAATTTATCAGGCTAACTTTTCATATTTGCTTGACTCTTCTGGAAGACAAAGTTGAGTATCTGAAATGAATAATGAGCCACTGGAAGAAAAAGGCACATCTTCATTCAGAGCACAGGCTGTCACTGATTTTTAGAGTAAAAAATAATATCTGGTATTTATTTTTTTTAAGATTTTATTTATTTGACAGACAGAGATTACAAATAGAAAGGCAGGCAGA
This sequence comes from Taxidea taxus jeffersonii, assembly GCA_003697995.1. NCBI lineage: Eukaryota > Metazoa > Chordata > Mammalia > Carnivora > Mustelidae > Taxidea > Taxidea taxus. The sequence continues at coordinate 1,597 of ML101852.1, forward strand.
GAGAAAGAGGAAGGGAAGCATGCTCCCCACTGAGCAGAGAGCCCGATGCGGGGCTCGATCCCAGGACCCTGAGATCATGACCTAAGCCAAAGGCAGAGGCTTTAACCCACTGAGCCACCCAGGTGCCCCTAGAAATTATTTCTATACATTGATTTTGTGTCCTGTATCTCTACTGAATTGATAAATATATTTTTTAAGATTTTTATTTATTTATTTGACAGACAGAGATCACAAGTAGGCAGGGAGGCAGGCAGAGAGAGAGAGGAGGAAGCAGGCTCCCCACTGAGCAGAGAGCCCGATGCGGGGCTCCATCCCAGGACCCTGGGATCATGACCCGAGCTGAAGGCAGAGGCTTTAACCCACTGAGCCACCCAGGTGCCCCAATATCTGTATTTAGTCCTAGTAAAGTTCCTCAAGAGATTATGTTAATTTCTCTAAGACTTTGCATTGTCCTGGTTTTTGAGATCAGCTGGGATGTCTGAATAACCTGGAACTCAGGTGACAGATGTTGGAAGAGACACCAGAGGTAAGTCCTGTCAGCCTCATTGCAAAGCAAATCCCGTAAGCCTTTTGTTTTCCACCCTGAAAACAAAAGTGGCACGCAGATTCCCACCAGATTGCTGACCATTAAATAGGACCCCTTCCATGACCAACGTGGAAGCGAAATTTAGAAGAGAGAAGAAAAGAGAGTTTTGTCAAGGAGCTCAGAGATTGAGACAGTCTTCTAGAATAAATGTTAAGTTCAGAGAGGAACCTGTCTGACAAACTGCAGAGGCATCCTCACATAAGAGGCCTTCTAGGTTTTTTATGGTTTTAAGATACTCAGGGGCCGACAAAAGACTAAAGAGAACCAAGCAGCCAGCAACCCAGAGTCCTCTATCCTGGATCGCAAAGCTCCTCCCTGTGCTGGGCCATGTAGTGGTTCGGACTCCCAGTTCCACAGGAGAAGTGGGTCCTTCCAATTGCTTAAGGAAGTGTCTACAGTGGTACAAAGAATGGGGGCACCTGGCTGGCTCCATCAGTGGAATGTGCAACTCTTGATCTCAGGGTTGTGAGTTTGAGCCCCATGGTGGGTGTAGAGATTACATAAAAATAAAAGCTTTAATAAAAAAGGAATGTATTCATTATGATACAAGTTTGGATGCATATAACAAAGGCTCGAATAACAGTAGCTTAAATAAGATGGAAGCTTGTCTCTTTCCATGTAAAAGACTCTTCACTAATATGATACCTACTCATCCTCCGGGTCTCACTGGAAATGTCACCTCTTCTGAGAAGCCTTCCCTGATGTTACCTAGACAAGCTAAAGTATTCTTGCCCTCTGTTCTCTGAGTCCCTTCTCTATCAAAACAATGGTCATACTTTGTGTTATGGATTTTTAAATTTTCCCCACATTAGCATTAGCAACATAAGAGTAAGGACTATGTTAATCTTGCTCATCAGCATATCTCCAGAGAGCCACCCCCACCTGCACAGCACAGGTACTTATCTGAGGTACTGAATGGTACCTCTGCTGAATGTTCTTGAGGGTGGCAGGAACTGAATACTTCTGGCTTATCATACATACATAGCACTCTTGCTCAGAAAATTCCAAAATAGTAAATGGTATTTTTTTTTTATTTAGTTATGAGAGAGACTGTGTGCACACAGGTGTGGGGGGTGGGAGGGAAGGGACAAGCAGACTCCACATTGAGCATGGAGCCCAATGCAGGGCTTGGCGCAGGGCTCCAACCCAGAGCCCTAAGATCAGACCTGAGTCAAAACCAAGAGTCGGACGCTTAACTGACTGAGACATCCAGGCACCCAAGTAAACAGTATTTTTAAAATGGGGAAATAGGGACGCCTGGGTGGCTCAGTTGGTTGAGCAGCTGCCTTCGGCTCAGGTCATGATCCCAGCGTCCTGGGATAGAGTCCCACATTGGGCTCCTTGCTTGGCAGGGAGCCTGCTTCTCCCTCTGCCTCTGCCTGCCACTCTGTCTGCCTGTGCTCACTCCTGCGCTCTCTCTCTATCTGACAAATAAATAAATTAAAAAAAAAATTTAAAATGGGGAAATAATAGCCATTTATGCTCCTAGCACAGCTATGGATTTAGGAAAGAGCAAAAACAAATATTTCCCTTTTTTTATTGTTTTATGTTAGTCACCATATAATACATCATTACTTTTTAATGTAGTGTTCCAAGATTCATTGTTTATGTATAACTGAAGACCTTAGCCTATAGAGCAGGGCTGGCAAACTTTCTATAAAGTGACAGTGAATTATTTCACGTTTGGCGGGCCATATGATTACCACTGCAAAGACTCCACTCTGCCGTGAAACTAGGAAGGCGGTAACAACCAAGATGTAAGCTAATGGTGCGGCTGGGTTCCAATACAACTTGATTTATGAATGCTGAAATTTAAATTTCACCTCATTTTCAAATGTCATGAAATACTCTTTTGATTGTTTCCAACCATTTAAAAACATGAGGCATTCTTAGTTCATGAGCCTTGCAAAAAAGGCAGCAGCTAGGCTTGGCCCGCAGGCTGTGGTGTGCCAGCCCTGTCAGAGAACACATTTTTGACAGAGAAGAATCTGGCCTTGGTTCATTTCTTAAGCCTCTCAGTGCAATTCACGTTCCTAAGCACCAGGCCAGAGGCTGCAGGGCAGCAAAGATGGTTAAGACTAGCTCTGTGCCACTAAGTCTATGCAACAGGCACCCAAATCCACCAACTGTGGTTGCAGCATCTGGCTGACGGAGGGAGGTTACTTCATGACAAGGTAGCATCTGAGGGGTAGGTCATGGGCTGTCCCTCCAGGAACCAGCACCACTGAATACTTCTGGCTTATCATACATACATAGGGCTCTTGCTCAGAAAATTCCAAAATAGTAAATGGTATGTAGGTCTGGATATAGGTCTGGATGAATCCCAGAGCGAATACTGGGCAGTAAGGCTAGGAGGGCCTGTGTCAACTGTATGAGGGACCCTCAGGCACCAGCATGGAGCTCAGTCTGGTGGGCAACTAAGAACCAAAGGGGTGATTAAACTGAGGGAATTGAACTGGTAACAATGTATTGGGGTTTTTTTTTTTAATATTCTCACTTTCAAACTATTAAAAAGTGATTTCTGAAGCTATTTGATTCCTTTTTCTGTTACTAATTTACCAAATATTTCAACTGACAAGCTCTCCTGGGAAAAATACCTGGAGTTCAAGGGCACCTGGGAGGGGGAAATGCCATCTGTGTTTTCCCAGGGGGCAGAGCTTATAAAAGGAGCCATTGTATGGTAAAAGAAAACAGAAAGCCAAGAATAAAATAGTAATTTCAAATATTCATTAGATTTTCAGGAAACTGAGCTATCAATCACACAATGCCCTCCCTAGCTCCGCATTAAATAGGAAACTTCTATTTTGAGGGGTGATTGGGTGGCTCAGTTGGTTAAGCAACTGCTTTTGGCTCAGGTCATGATCCTGGAGTCCCAGGATCCCACTCCCTGCTCAACAGGGAGTCTGCTTCTCCCTCTGACCCTCCCCCTTCTCATGCTCTCTCTCTCTCAAATAAATGAATAAAATACTTTAAAAAGGAAACAAAAAAGACACTCCTATTTTGCCCCTAAGGAAAAAATCACTCAATATTACACTGCCTTTTTCCTTTTGTCTCTGAAATGGGAGCTTTGTTGGAAATCATCAATAGGAAAACAATAAATCATTCTTTCATAGCACCATAAAATTAGGAGGCAGGAAATATGAACCCATGTTACAAAAATGAAAACTGAATTCTCCTTCAGTTGGCATAAAATGTCACCTTGCTCATCCAACCAAAAATTCAGGACAAGTCTCTTGGAGCGCCTCCTATTAAAAGATAGTATCTTGGCACCTAGGATGCTGGGGAAATGGATGTGACATCAATCTGCATGCAGGAACCATCTCCTTCACACCGATGCACTGTCTAATTGGGGGATGAGGAGTCCAACTGCTGGCATGCAGATGAGTGCTCCTGGGCAGAGACAGGCAGAGTGCCGCAGCTCTGCCTTCCCCTCAGGGATTCACCTGGCTGCTCCTTTCTGCCAGCTTTAGCCACCCCCTTTCTCCTCTCCCCAGTTCATAGTATTCGTAGATAAGGGAGTCAAGTGCTGGTTGAGCGCCAATCACGGACAAGCTTCTGTGGTGCAAGATCAACCTTTCTCCTTAACTGAATAATTTACATTTTAAGGTTTTTTAATTGGTGGAGTTGAAATTTTTTATTTTAAAATTTTGAGTATTACATTTATATGGTTCAAATTTCAGCAATTCTAGATATAAACACAAAAGGATACTCCGTCCCAAGACCCCTCCCCAACCTCAGTTTCCCCTCCCTACAGGTAGCCTATGTTATTATTATCATTTCCTAAATAGCTTCAATGTTTTAAATGATGATAGTCATTGTATTAGTTGGGGTAAAAGGCTGGAATGAGTAAGTCCCAAAGGCAGTGGCTCAAACAAAAGTAGAAGTTTCTTTCTTTCTCATATAACCATCCAGGGTAGGTGGTCCCAGTCTACGCATGGCTCTGTATCGCACATTCAGGGATCCAGGCTTTCTGGCAGCTTTGCCATCTTCACAGAGGAGCTCCAGCACTGCCACTAGGTCGGAGAAGGAGCAGAAGGCAAAGGCCGGGGCTTTTCCCTTCCACGCCCTGCCCCTCTCCTCACTCGCTGTAGGCAGAAGCTTGGTGACAAAGCCACCGTGGCTACAAAGGAGGCTGGGAAAGGCAGCTCTATGCCAGCTACTGCTCTGCTACTGCTCTTGTGGTTGGGCTTTGTTCCTTTAAGGAGGTTAGCCCCTGGCCCACTCTCTACAGATCACCTTAAAATGCTTTCCCAGACTGCTGCCTGGCACCTCTGCCAAGTGAGGGCAGCAGCCCTTCCCTGAATCCCTGAAGAAAAGATAATACCAGGTTGTAATGTTCAAGAGGCTGTTCTGGCAGAAGAGAAGTACCATGCAGAACAGCCATGGTTAATGGTAGGCCCTACTAACTGCCCACTCTCCCCTTGATCAATCAATCACCAACACTTTTATAGTTTTGTGTGATTTATGGAAATTGACTCATTTAATCTTCACAATAACTCTCTAAGATAGGCACAGTCATGGTCCAATTTCCAGTTTACAGATGAGAAAACCAGGAAGCAGAGAGGTTAAGTCATTGTTCAGGGTCACAGATAGAAACTTCTGTTAGTCTGCCCGTTTTACTAACAGAACCTTGATTTTATTGTAATTTCAGTGAGCTCTGTAAAATAAAAAATCTTGCTTCCCTGACAAGCAGAGGTAGCCATATGATCTAGTTTGGGGTTAGGCACCAAAGAAAACTATTGTTTTGCTAAAAAAAACCCCAAACAACAACAATAACAGCAACAAAAACAAAACAGGAGAGATACAGATGGTGTACATTTTGCCCTTTGACCCTCACCCTTCTTCAGCTTTGGAATGTGGACAAGATGCCTGGAAGTCAAGCAGCCATTTTGTGACCATGAGATGAAAACAGGATGGCTGAACAGGAAGATGGAAAGAATCAGCTGCACCAGCCATGGATTTCTTTGAACTGTGAATGAATATATATATATATATATATATATATATATATATATATATATGAAGAGAGAGAGAGACTCCCATTTGAATTGGGCCCAAAGCCATCTTCACTGATACTTAAATCTAGATCCTGTTCCTGACTGCCCCAAAGTCCACAGGTCAATTACTCCTTTTTGGGGGTACCCTGACTAGCCTCTCCATTAGGCCTCTCCGTTAGGCCCTGTATCTTCTTCTCAGAGTCCAACACTCATTTTCTCTACATTCAAGCCCCAGCACCAACTCTACCCTCAACAAGGACAGTCTTTCTGATCATAATGCACAGCCATTCTTCGTGGTCTTGAAATTCTGAATTACAGCAGAGGATTTGGATCTACCCACTTAAACTGGGTAGCTCTGTTTCACTGCTGTCCCTGCAGTTGTATTTGCTAAGCCATTTACAAAGTTCAAGGAAAGACTCGTAGGCATCTCCTAAATTTTAGAAAATACTAGCCTTTTCTTTTCTTTTTTAAGATTTTATTTATTTATTTGACAGACAGAGATCACAAGTAGGCAGAGAGAGAGAGAGAGAGGAGGAAGCAGGCTCCCTGCTAAGCAGAGAGCCCGATGCGGGGCTTGATCCCAGGACCCTGGGATCATGACCTGAGCTAAAAGCGGAGGCTTTAACCCACTGAGCCACCCAGGCACCCCAATACTAGCCTTTTCATAATATCACAGAAGCCAGTATGCAGAGGGAACAAAAAACAATGGCCCTCTCAACTCTGAAGGACTCAGTCTTTAATCCAAAAGAGCCATTTACATATTCCTCTCCTAGGATATAGAGCAAATACAGAGGATGAGCTCCTACCACCAGGGAAAAGATTGCCTGGCCTAAGGATTGTCGCCTAAGGATAAAGTGTTGAACGCAAACAGATTCTATTGATCTCTAGTATGTTATGAAACTATTCTCTCTCTTTAAGATTTTATTTATTTTTTTGAGATAGGGAGTGAGAGAGAGAGCATGAGTAGGGGAGGGGGTGTCAGAAGAAGAAGGAGAATCAGGCTCCCCACTGATCCGAGAGCCCAATGTGGGGTTCAATTCCAGGACCCTGGTTCAGGTCCTGAGCAGAAGGCAGATGCTTAACTGACCGAACCATCCAGGCACTCTAAAACTAGTATTTAAGGCAACTTTCCTCCTATCAGGAAACGCACAGTGTGGGGGATTTCTGTGGACAGCTAGGGGTTTTGAGACTGGGCACATCGAAATCTAAGGCTTATAGATTTTAAGCATGGACCCTTAAATAAAGGTGTTAGGGGCATGGGGGTGGCTTAGTAGTTAAGTATCTACCTTTAGCTTAGGTCATGCATGATCCCAGGGTACTGGGATGGAGCCCTACATTGGGCTCCCTGCTCAGCAGGAACTTCTCCCTCTCCCACTTCCCCCCACTTGTGTTCTCTCTCTTGCTGTGTCTCTCTCTGTCAAAGAAATTAATAAAATCTTTTAAAAAATGAAGGTGTTAGCCCTCACGATCTTTCTAGCACATCAGAAGTATTTTTTTTCTCCTTCCCAGAACAGGAAAGCAATCTTCTTTCTGATTCCAAAGGTGAATCAGAAAAAATATCGGCAAGCTTGGAAATAGCAAGCAACCCATTCCTACAGTAAGCTGTTATGGTTTAGAAAATATTGGGGAAAAGCTCAGCCGGGGGCTTCCTATTATGCTAGGACAGTATGGAGAAAGAGGGAGAGATGAAAAAAAGACTGGAAAGAAACCAGGGGGGAAGAAAATGATGACTATGGGGAATAAAACGTGCTCTGTTCTCTCAGTGTGACAAGAAGCTTACTGTTTAATGTTTTCCTATAGCCTTTCCTGTCCTACAGAGAACCATCCCTAAAAGAAAATATTCATTGTATTTGGATCTTTTCTTACATGAAAAAGGCATTGAAAAATGTATCTGCATCTCTAGAGCTGAAACTAAATATTTTCCTGAATGGATGAGAAGATCAGGGCCCTTGACAGGGGAGGCAAGGAGATAGCCCCGCCTACTGCCCCCCAAGGACCAGGGCAGAGCCTCCCTTCCTCACCACGCTAGGCTCAATGGGTTCCAGCCTGGAGCTCTCCCAAACCCACCCAGTGGGGTCACCCATTGTCCCCAGTCTGCCAAAAGTGCTCTGGGGCACACCACTTAAAGCTTTCAAAAACCGGCTCTGAAACTTCTGAATTGTTCATTTTTTGTTTTTTTGTTTTTAAAGATTTTATTTTATTTTATTTTATTTTATTTGACAGATAGAAATCACAAGTACGCAGAGAGGCAGGCAGAGAGAGAGAGGGAAGCAGGCTCCCTGCTGAGCAGAGAGCCTGACGCAGGGCTCGATCCCAGGACCCTGAGATTATGACCTGAGCCGAAGGCCGAGGCTTAACCCACTGAGCCATCCAGGCACCCCTGAATTGTTTGTTTTAAAAGTTTATTTTTTGTGGTGAATTTTACCTCAAACATTGTTTTTTCTGGGGCACCTGGGTGGTATAGTCGTTAATCATCTGCCTTCGGCTCAGGTCATGGTCCTAGGGTCCTGGGATAGAGCCCCACGTCAGGCTCTCTGCTCAGGGGGATCCCTGCATCTCCCTCCCCCACTCCCCCTGCTTGTGTTCCCTCTCTCACTGTGTCTCTCTCTGTCAAATAAATAAATAAAATTCTTTTAAAAAAAGTTTTTTCTTTAAAGAAAGATATTAGATGGAATTTGTGGGAAAAGGGGCAGAAAAAGCAGTCAAGAAGAGTTGCCTATTTAAATGCTGCTCCCTCCCCCCTTCCCCTCTGCAGTTCCTCCCCCCATGGGTCACTCCCTCCCCCAAACCTTAGTTTAGTATTAACTAAGTATTAAACTAGTTATTTAGTTTTAAATAGTATTAAAGCCTTAATATTAGTATTAGGCCTTAGTATTAACGCCTCGCTAACCACTGCTTCCCATGATAGTCGTGTCACTAATCCAGCATCTCCAGTAGTTACATGTGTCGTTCCTAGTCAGTCAAATGTGGATAGCATCTTTTCACCATCACCCCCTATTTTGTAAGACGAGGCTATCAGAGACCCTACTCTCCTTTCACGCCCTTTCCTTCTCTGAACTCCTGGCTCTGCCTTCTCTACTTTATATCACTGAGATTCATAAAACGTTAGTCTCTTCAACAATCATAATTACATCTTCTGTGTTTTGTCTTCAAAATATCAAGTGCTTACACCATTCCAACTATCTACGTGTTGTTCACTGCACTCTTTAATCACTGCTTTCCAAGAAAATTTCCCAGAACTGAAATACATGAGTTTTCAGATGTGAGGGGCTTACTAAGTGCTGAAAAGATTATAGAAAAACAAACGCAGCCTTGGGCACCTGGGCAGCTCAGTCAGTTAAGCCTCTGATTGCCACTTATGTCATGATCTCTGGGTTGAGCCCAGAGTCTGGCTCAGTGAGGAGTCTGCTTGAGATTCTCCCCCTCTCCCTCTTCCGAGCTCCCTTCACACACATGTGATCTCTCTCAAATAAATAAATAAATCTTTTAAATAAATAAACAAACCCAGATGAAAGTGAATAATAGTGAAATTTTAGAGCACTGTAGAAAAAGAGTAAATCTTACATGTTTCCAAAAGGAGGAGTGAGAGTAGGGGTAGGAGTGTCCCAAATAAAAGATCAGGAATCAGAATGGCTTCAGATTTTCTCTCAGTAACTCTGGGATCTAGAGAATAAAGGAGGAATGCCTTCATATTTCTGAAGGATGATTATTTTTGTCTTAGAATTTTATACTCACATAAACAATCAAACAGTATTAGGGTAGAATAAAGACATTTTCAGGTAAGCAAGGACTCCAAATTTACCTTCAACATACCCTTTTTAGGAAGTTACTGGAGAGAGAGATTATCCATAAATAGAGGAAGTGAATTAAGAGAGAGGAAGAAGCAGGACCTATAAAATAGTGTCCATCCAGGAGAATCACAGAACAAGGTCCCAGGGTGACAGTAGAGCAGTCTTCCCAGGAAGCCATCAACCCAAATTTGAGATGGGTGAAGTAAAAGGAGATTCCAAAGATTTGACACTGTCCTTAGGGACTTGGAACAACTTAAGTGGTCAAGGCAGAGAAACCTAAGGGACCAGGGTAGAAGAGAAGATGAAAAGGCCAGGGTAGGGAGAAGCTGTTCAAGACAGGAGAGCAGTTATTAATGATGATTATGACTATGAAGATGATAACCAAGGGATTTTAAATTCAAAATGACAGACTAATCACACATCTCCTCTCTGTCTTGAGATCTGAATTTGTAAATGACTTGTAGCATAAACCACAATTTTAAAGGGAAATGGAGGGGTTCCATCAATAGATCAATGTTCAGCTTATTTCTCGAAGGCAGAAAATTGTGGAGGGATTTCTGATCAAGATGCTTATCAAACACAAGCACCTACCATTACTTATTCCTAAAACCCCACCAAAACATATTCTTATTGGCATAAAACCAGGTAATCCCACTGTATCACCCACAAAGTAGGATGTGTCCAATTTGGTTTGTGCCTGTAGGATCAGCTCTGCCTCTCAGCTCCCATGACAACAGGTGTCAGTGGATCTCACACACCAGGGAGATGAGACAGTGCTAAGGGGAGCAGAGCTACAAAGGATTGCTGTGCTCTAGTCCCATTCCTAAGGCCCCTTGAGCAAATCAGAAAGCTGCTTGGAGCCCTGGTGCTCTTGTTGGTAAAACAGGGATAACATCTGTCCTAGTTCCTTCTAGTGTGGTTGCTGGACCAAAATGAGGCCAGAAGGAAGGAGAAACTATATGTCCTTGGAGCACCTGGGTGGCTCAGTTGGTTAAACATCTGCCTTCTGCTCAGGTCATGATGTTTGGGTCCTGGGATTGAGCCCGGTGTCAGGCTTCCTGCTCAGCAGGGAGTCTGTTTCTCACTCCCTCTCCCTCTGCCCCTCCCTACCATTTGTTCTCTCTCTCCCAAATAACTAAACACAATCTTTTAAAAAAGAAAGAAACTATATGTCCCCATCCTTAAGTCTAGAGTGTTAAAGCCCTCCATCATCCTTTAACATTTAAGTTACAATGAAGGCATGGGCATGCCTGCCTAGATTGGCAGGCTCTGCCATCCCATCACATTCTCACCTTACTCCATAATTCCACCTTCAACCCTGAAAACGATCAGTCCCAGAGCCCGTAGGATGGACAGTGACATGGATGGGGTGGGTCACTGTCTGCTGACCATAGGACCTTATCCACAGTGCATAATGTGATCATAATATGATCAAAACACATTATGATCTATATTACGTTTTCTTATGTTTTCTTGCTGTTACCAATCCTAGCCTAACATTTCACTTGGCAGGGTGCCCAAGCCCAAATTGACCTAGGCTTGCATTCTCTTTATGAAAGCCCTTGGCCCCAGACCTGTTGGTGGGGTCAGGATCATATTTTTGGCCAGAGGTAATTTTCCAGCATCAGGTACCCTCTCCTGTCTACAAGTCCTGGCACAGCCCTTAGGGCAAAAGAGCCAATCCTCCAGGTGAATTGAATCTCAGGGCATCATTATCCTTTTCTCTTTTCTTTCTCTTTCCTTTTTTTTTTCAGTCCAGCCTCTCTCTACCCATTCAACATAGCAGGTTTCAGTATCCTGCTGATAGGTGTAGTAGAGTGAATAATGGCCCCCAAAGAGGTTCACACCCTTGTCTCTGGAATCTATGAATATGTTACCTTATACCACAAAAAGAACTTTGCATGTGTGATTAAATTAAGGATCTTCAGATGGGAGACTATTGTGGATTATCTGAGTGGGCCCAAGATACACAATATACACAACGGTCCTTATAAAAGTGAGGCAAAGAGGATCAAAGGGAGAGAAGGAAGCAGAGGGAGAAAAAGACATGTGACAAGAGCAGCAGAGTTGAGAGAGAGGAGAGAGAGAGAGATTGAGATTGGAAGTCAGAGTAAGGGGCCACAAGCCAAAAAATGTAGTCAGCCTCTAGAAACTGGAAAAGGCAAACAGTTGGGACATCTGACCTCCAAAACTTAAAAAGAATAAATTTGTGTTGTTTTAAGCCACTTAGTTTATGGTAATTTGTTACAAGTAGCAAAACAAAACTAATTGAGTGAAAATTAGGTCATCTACTTCGAAAAACTATTTTGCAATATCTGCAGAAGTTGAACACATATGTATGTATGTATGTATGTATGTATGTTTCCTATGTATGTACCCAGCAAAAATGTGTATATAAATTCATCAAAGACATCTACTATAATATTCCTAGCAGCATTATTTATAATGTCTCAAACCTGAGAATTACCCAAATGTCTATCAGTAATGTAATGAACAAATTTAGATAAATTCATACAGCGTAATTCTATACAGAAAAAAAAAAAGGAACAAACTATGACCATAGACAGTTTGCATCTCTTTAACATAATGTCAAGTGAAAGAAGTCAGACAACAGAGTAAATTCCATATGATTTGATTGTTACAAAGTGCAAATATAAGCAAAAAGTCTATGCTGGGTGAAGCTACTACCCTGCCCCCTTCCAAAGGGAGGATATAAGGAAGTCTTCTGGGGAGCTGCTAATGTTCTGTCCCTTGATCTTAAGAATGCTTCATTTTGCACAATATCGTTGAGCCTGTGAAATGTGCACCTTTTAATATGTACTATACATTAATAAAACTTTTTTTTTAATGGAGGAAAGGAGGCCCATGCCTTCATCCGAATTTGCCCCCTTGGGACCCTCCAATCTTCCCTCAAAAATGGTAACCCATATCCAGGATTCCAACTCCAGTGCCTAATTCCAGGTTAAAATGTCCTGTGAATTTGCTTTACCTATTTTTACTAAAGGGCCCATTTCAGCAGGTTATTTTCCTAAATGAAAGAAGCCTGCCCGTAGATAAGTTTACTTACCCATTTGAGAACTCAAAACTACTAACTAGTTTTGACTGACATTAACCGAACAACAAAAAATGGTCATAGCCTTTTCTCCGCCCGATGATCCCTGGTAAATGAAGAGTTAAGACCACTACAGCACAGTTCAACACACAAAATACACATTTTGTTAAAGTGTTACCTTAATGTTCTAATAACAGTGTAATACAGTTATAAACTCATATAAACAAGAACGATTCCTCCCTCCAACAGCCCAACCTGAAGCGAGACTCAGGTTCTATCTAAAGCGGTTAGAAGGACGAGAAGGGGGAAGAAGGAGCTGTGGGAGCCACATACAGGGCCAGTCTGGTCGAATATGACCTGGAAGGAGAGATGCGGTATGGACAGGGGAAACCAGAAGCCGGGAGGTAGGGGTGGCGGTCTCCCCGCAGTGGAGAAGAGCCTGCCGCCACTGCCCTGAGCAAAGCCGGCCCCGCCAAAGCGCCGCGGCTGCGGTGAGGTGTGTGTGTGCGTGTGGTGGGGCTACTTTTGGGGACATAGGGCGGAGCTTCAGAGACAGACTTTGGCCCCGGGGTCCGAACAGACTTTGGCCCCGCCGCCCCCACCTGCAGCGCAGCTGGGAACCCGCGCGTCACTCCCAGCGGAAACGCCGCACCGCCCGGGCGTCTGGCGAGGTGCGCGCCTCCCGGCCCCCGCCCCGACGCTTCGCGGCTCCGGGCCCGCCGCCCCCCTCTCTTAGCAGAGCAGGGACGGGGACAGGACAGCACCTACCGGGATCCGCGAGTCCAACCGCCGAGGAGACCCCGAAGACAAGCCAGCCCGGACGGCAGCCTGGAGACTGGCGCGGAGGGTCCGAGGCTACCCGTGGGTGGGAGGCGCCGACGCCGACTTGACAGCGCGCCCCAGGTTCGTGTGCGACGGCGTCTCTGCGGGCTGCACTTGGAGAAACTTTGGTTCGCCGTGTTGGCTGCTGGGAGGAGGGGATGGAGGGCGCTGCCTGGGGCCCCGCGGCCTCCGTGCGCCCCGGTGGGTACGCTCAGGCCCTGGGAGCCCACACCTCCCGCGCACCCTGACACTGCAGTGCCTTGAGCGGGGACGGAGACCAGGCGTCAACCGAAGGCTGCTGGTGGGCAGGGGCCTGTCCGACTCCACCCGAGTCTGCTCTCTCCTCTCCCGCAATCCCTGCCGGCTTTCGGCTCGGGCTTTGCAGCGGCTCGGGCTTGCACCTCGCCGGAGATACGGGTTTCGCCTCCTACTCGGCCTTGCAGCGCGGGAGAGTGGATAGAGGCAGCCCCGCGGCTGAGGGATGTCAGGGAGCATCCCGGCAAGGGCTCGCGGGCGCGGGTTAGCGCCGCAGCGGGAACGGCGCGCGCGAGGCCGCAGGAGCGCGCGGGTCTGGGGGCCCGACCTGCGCGCGTCTCCGCAGGTGCCTCCGGCCGCTGGGAGGCGAGAGGTACTGGCTGGGCGCGGGAGGCGGGCTGGGGGCTGCTGAGCCGTTTGCAATCACTGGCTAGACAAATGGGAGTCACACGGGGGCGGGCAGCCCGGTCCCGGCGTCTCTCGGGCGCGCACCGCCTTGGCACCAGTACCCCGAACCCCCTTACGGGAGGTCCGGGGCCACACGTGCCCCTGCCCGGGGATGGGGGCAATGGCTGCCCCCCTCGGACGCGCCATTTCCCAATGGAGGGCCGAGCTCTCCGGCCTGGCGGTGCGGGCACCGCTCGGCTGCGGCTCTGGGCAGAACCCCTTCACGTGGATGGCGATCGCCTTAGCTCGCCGGCTGCCTGTCTTGTCTCTGAGACGAGGCGACAGAACGCACACCCCGCCCTCATCGGTGCCCCGGCTCTGTCGCCCCAGTCACCTTCCTTTGCCCTTCTCCGACAGCACCACGGACTCGCTCGCTCTCGCTCTCAGGACAAACTGAGGAAACCTGCTTGGTTCCCGGAGCCGGCGGGTACTGTGGAGTCGTTGCCAGAATCCTCAACAGCTTGGAAATCCGATCACCTTGGCTCACTTGGAGGTATAGGTTTGCGTGTCTGCGTGTGTGCTGGGAGGGGTGTCTGGGGAGAGAGGTGGGGACGTAGCCCAGAGGCCTAGGGGACATACAAGTAACTAAAAGACACCAACCCTTTTTGGCTTTGTGTGACTAAACATAGCAAACCTTACTAGCTACTCACTCCTTCCCTTGGGCAGTTTCGAAATATTTCTTACAAGCTGGTGCCAGAGAAGAACACTTTTCTTGGCAAGTCTTTACATTTCCTGGGACAATCTCCGGTGTGTCTTTTGTTCTGGCTTTGCCCCCTTTGCTTGCATGGCAAGAAGGCACATGTTCTGCTTGTGGCAGGCCGACTTGCTTCATTCCAAGTGCCACTAGCCCCCACATCCTGGCCTTGGGCTGCCCACTGTACCTCTGGATTTTTTCAGACCTGTCTGGGAAGGGTGGGACTGCAAACCTCCAGTGCCTGGCCCATTCTAAGTCAAGGCTGTACTCTTCTCTAGCCCTTTGGGCTCCTTCATCCCTCTCTAGGCCATGGCAGCCATCTCTGCCCTTTGCATCTTGGTTTGAGCCTAAAGCAGGGTTTGACAGCTAATAGGAAGTGAGACTAGAATGAAGAAGGAAGAGTTTGTCACAGATTTTCTCCAAGTCTGCCTAGGAAGCGTCCCCAATTGACTATATGGGATTGGAGCCTGAAATCTCATTTGTAATAAGCTCTCCATGTGATTATGCCCACAGAAGATGGAAAACCCATTGGTGTAGGCACTTTGGCCTCCCGGTTGTCAGACCCCATCAGCCCAGGATTCATATTTAGTGATGCATGTTTAGAAGTTGATGTTTATTTAATTCCTAAAGGGCAATTATATTAGGATCTTCTAAAATTTTCACAAATATCTTCTGTTGATAACTATCCCCATTTTAGGATGAACCTCAGAGGATCAGCTTCCCAAGGGCTGGTAAATTGGGAATAAACAGAGCCCCAATCTCTGATACATACAGCCTGCTGCTCCTTCTGAGCTTCTGTCCTCTTGTGGGCAGCACAAAGACAGGACGACTCAGGGCAAGAGTGAGGGGCTGAATATCCAGCTTGAAACCCATTTGTTAATGTCCACCCCCCTTGCTGCCCTCTCCCACCATGGCCCTTATGGGAGGGAACACCGATCCTATTCAGAGGTGGAGTAAGAATCTGAAAGGAAAATAACATTTCTCTCTGCATGCAAGGAAAATGGGGTGGCTTGGAGAGAAAGAGCCAGAGGGAGGGCCAAGCTTGTCATCTCTAAAAAGACTTCTAAAATACCTCAGCCCGTGTGGCACTACCATTGTTGATAACACTCAAATCAGGTATTCAGAGCAGAATCCTACTCTGTGGGAAGCTGGTATCCAAGAAGCAAGGAAACATAAGAGAAACCTGAGAGAAAGGACACAGGAAGATCTAATTAAGTCCTGGTGAGTAGGGAGTAAGAGGAATGACTAGGAGTTCTCCCACCCTTCCTTCCTGGGCCTCCTCAGCTGCATGGACTGGTGTGGGGTGGGGGAGGGCTGGACCAGGTGAGCGCTGCAACCCTTTCAACCCCAGCATCCTTGCAGGGCAAGCCTTGGCCTGTATATACAGGACTGCGGTGCATGGGATCCACTCCAGACACTTTCACTCATAATCGCTGAAATATAATTAACCAAACAAACACTGTAGGGATGTCTCAACAAGGAATTAAAAAACTAGACTCCGAAGGGGAGAGATGTGTGGAACAAATTATTGGTATTTATGTAACTCTGAATAGCTTTGATTTCCTTCAGTAGGAACTGACAGCTGGCTGACAAAAAAACTCATCCAGGGAGAGAAAAGGCATAAGTGAAGTATGAAATTTTGAATAACGTTTTCAGGTAACTTTCTATTTCCATTTAGAGTGGGTGTCTAGAGGGGCGAATGTAGTTATTTGAATTGCTTCATTTATCAACAGAGATTTTTAATAGGGCTCATAATTTTAAGACCCAGTGCTTTTTTACTTCCTTTTTTTTTCTGGCATTCTAGTCTCCTGCTAGCAGGGCAGAGGTCTGGGAATTCCACCATTCAGCCTGTAAACTCTCACTTTATCCCCTATTTTTAGCCTTTCTGATCGATATGCTCAGAGAATAAATCTTGTTTTCTTACCTAGGATAGTGGTTATCTGTTTGGGGTGGAGAAAAGTAACTGGAAGTCCAGTAGATTTGTCCAGAGATGTCAAACCATCCTCACTGTCATCCCTGCACCTCATTGCCACTTTCTGTGTCATATGGGGCCTCTCAGCACTGAACTTCCCAGGGCCTGTGCGTCAGCTGGCTCCTGGTCATGGGGGGACCTCTGTTATGCCTCTGTTATGCTAAGGCAGTTTACCACACCACCATCCCCACTCTATTTCCAAAGCTTGTCTGAAATCAGTCATCTGATGATACATCTCTTCTCCAAGTTTTCGTTTTTCAGAGTATATATTTTTTTTAATTTTTAAGTAACCAAACTGTAATTTCTGTGAAGTCTTGGAAGTAGAGAGAGGCACTAAAAGAGCATAGTAAATATGCCACAATGAATCATAAATGATGTTAAAGACATTCTAATTTTAAAATAAAAAGCAGGGGCGCCTGGATGGCTCAGTGGGTTGGGGCCTCTGCTTTCGGCTCGGGTCATGATCTCAGGGTCCTGGGATCAAGCCCCGCGTCCGGCTCTCTGCTCCACGGGGAACCTGCTCCCCTCTCTCTCTGTACCTGCCTCTCTGACTACTTGTGATCTCTGTCAAATAAATAAATAAAATATTTTTTAAAAATAAAATAAAAAGCAATTTGTCCAGCTGTTTAATAATTAATCTTATAATATGTGGAATTTATTGTATTTGGAAATTATAAGGAAAATATATTTAAGGCTTTTTTCCATATTCACTCGATAGATTCCATTTATGTTTACAAAACATTATTTACAGATCTTTAAAAATTTTTTTAATTTTTTATGTTATTTAAGTAGCCTGTGAATTGGAGACATGATGAAAATAAAAGAAGGCTAAATTCTGAGATAGAATTTTTAAAAAGAATACACTGAGTAGTGAGGCACAATAGGAAAGTCTTTTTCTAGATGTCTGATTTCATCACCTACTCCCACCCCCTCCCCGCCTTGAATAAAGGTTTGATCCTTGTCATGTTACAGAGGAGGGACCCAAGACTGAGAGGCTGATAGATCCGACTGTGGTATACAGCTCGTAAGTAGGGGAGTCAAGATGGAAATGTGGGTCTGAGTCCTGAACTTTCTCCAGTTGACCTGTTATCTATTTGGAAGGTGTAGCTGAGTGTGGGGATTATTTATATGATGTATTATAACAAAGGGTCTGGCTGAATGTTAATACAGTGTCAGCAGTGGGTACTCCATTGAGGATGTTTCACAGAAGGACACAGGAAGCAAGAACATTCCTGAACTAGGATAATTGTAGGCTAGAGAAGTGATCTTTGTCACAGGTAGGGCTTAGTTCTATGAAGAGTTGAAAAATTGAGCTTTAGTTTCAGCATTTTTGATATGCAAGTGGATGACCGTGATAAAAGAATTGAAAGAGAGTAGAGGCATAGAGACAAGGGGATTGTCCCAATAAGGAACTGAATATGAGACACTAGGAAAACAAACATGTATTCATGTGGACAGTTCACGTGTATCTGACAGCTTTTTTGCTCCATGAACTTTAATTTTAAACAGTTTTAGAATTGTTCTATTAAATGTGAACAATTTAAAAAGTGAGCAACCTTTAAGAAGCCTTTAAAATGAACAAAGAGTAAGGCTTTGTTGTTGCTGCTTTTATTCTAGACAGTTCTAGAGGGGTATGCCTACATCCACGAGACAGATCCACTAGTTGCCAGTAGCTAGTTGGTGCCATTGCCCAGCTTCTTCAGAGAGCCCTAGGGCCCACAGCACCCGCCTTTTCTGCAGGACCACAGTCGGCCACTGTCCCCTTTAAGCAGCCAAGTCAGCAGTACATCGCCAGTTCCCCTTCTTTTCCCAGAACCTTCTGACACTAACCTTGGTGAGACAAAGTTATGACAGAAAGTTGTCAGGTTTAGTGTTGTGGAGAAAACCTTTACATGAGGTTGAGTGAAAAGATTTGAAAGTCTTTCCAAAAGATTCTTATAAGACTTTTTTTTTTTTAAAGCAGGGGCTCCTGGGTTGCTCATGGGTTAAGCCTCTGCCTTTGGCTCAGGTCATGATCTCAGGGTCCTGGGATCAAGCCCCACATCGGGCTCTCTGCTCAGCAAGGAGCCTGCTTCCCCCTTTCTCTCTGCCTGCCTCTCTGCCTACTTGTGATCTCTCTGTCAAATAAATAAAATCTTTTTTTAAAGACTTTTTAAAAAACAAACAAGACTGGCCCCAACACTAGAAATTATATGAGAATTCAGTATTGAAATCTATGGGGTGCCTGGGTGGCTCCGTTGGTTAGGTGTCTGCCTTCAGCTCAGGGTCCTGGGATTGAGCCCCATGTAGGACGGGGAGCCTGCTTCTCCCTCTCCCTTTGCTGCTCCCCCTGTTTGTGCTCCCTCTCTCTCTCCCTGTCAAATAAATAAATAAAATCTTAAAAAATAAAAAAAGAAATCTGCTATCTGGCAAACTTGTTTTTATTTGAATGTTTCTCGAATGCCACTTTTGGTCAAAGGTGTTTTTATGTGACTGATACTGTATCTCTTCTCCAACTGTGGTTACCAAATGGTTTCTATATTTGACATTATGTTCCAGCTAGTTTCTCTACATCTCTTTGCTTTATTAAAAACATTAGTATATGAAAAATGCTAAAAGAAGGGGTTTTTTTTGGCTAGCTCTTTTCAGATGCTTTGCATTCAGAATAGACCTCTGGTGGGATCCAAGCTGTCAACCAATCCTATATTCCTAAGGTCTCAAATTGCAGGTATGCCTGGCTTTGGAATAGCTTTCATAGAATATTGCACAGGGGAACGAAAAACGTAGCATTCACTTTCATTGTACTTATGTATGTGTGTGTATATATATACACACACACATATATATGTATATGTACATATATATGTATATATATATGTATATATGTATATGTACATATACATATATATGTATATGTACATATACATATATATGTGTGTGTGTGTATATATATATATATATATATATTCTTTGCTTAACATCATGAGTGATACTAGAGTAGAATGAGTAGGTATATTCTTTTGAATACTGCCTTTCAGGAGCTCCCTAGTTGAAACTCCTTGAAAGTGGGCATAAATACTATTGATAATAACACAGAACTGAATGATGTCATAAAAATATCGCTCTTTCAAATTTTAATTATGGAATGGGGCACCTGGGGAGCTCAATCTGCCTTCAGCTCAAGTTATGAACCCTGGGGCCTGGAATCAAGCTCAGCAAGCTTGTCTTGGCAGAACTTCTAGTAGTTGAATGTTGAATTTCCTAGTGTAGACCTCTAATTTTCCTTTTTTCCCCTCTATTCTTTTTGTTTAACTGTTAGAGATTTTTTTTATCAATATTGTCATCTAAACCTAGTTAGTTTTGCAGTTTGTATGGTGTTTTTGCCTTTTGAGAATGCTTTTTAATGGTCTCTGAATACTCTTTTTCCTAGAACTTTGTTTTTGTTTCATGGTTACAAACAGCTTATATCTAAAGATAAAGAGCTTTTGAAGTTTTTATCTTCCTGACTAATATCTGTCTCCTCCAAGTTGCTTTTTCTCTGTATGTTCTGGTCTCTAATGGAAGAGGTTTTTCTATTTTATTTTGTTTTTTATTTTGATTATCTGCTCATGATTAAAGGGCTTGGATTAAAAAGCTGATGAGAAGACTGGAGCACATGGGTGAGGCTTGTAATCCTTAAACCTTGCTATAGGATGATCTGGGTGGCATGTTAGGAATCCCTGTGGTTAGTACTCTTCGTATTTTCTTTTCAGTGGGTCAGATTCTCAAGAGAAGAGTACAGCAATATTCTGCTGCATAATAAGGGTACAGTCTGCCAGCTTTCTTGGAGTTGAATTGGGGAGAAGGCTCTGAGTCTCTTCATTCAGGGGTCAGTGAGCTTTCAGTCACTTACTCCCTGTTCTCTAGTCCTCAAATATGTCAGGTGTCTTCCAGTACAGAGACCCTTCAATTTCATCATTTCTGAAAAGTAAAGGTCTCTCCAGAATAAAGGACAACTCAAGTGGGAGGACTAATATCCTATCTCTTAGTGGCTTGGAATAGAGGAATCACCTGAGGCAGTCAAATTTCACTGCACGTATAAATCACCCAAGGATCTAATTAAATTGTAGGCTCTGATTCTGTAGGTCCAAGATGAGCCTGAGATGAAGCTTTAGGTAACGGTGGTGCAGCTGCTGGTCCAAGGTAGGATCACACTTTGGCTGGTGAGGACCGAGGGATCTAACTGCTTCTCCTGACAGCTTTTCACCTAGTCCTCATTATTTTAGCTATACTCTCCACCACCACCACCACCTGCCCAGTTCTAGAACTTCTGCTGCTACTGCCTCTTGTGAGGATTCTGTAGTGTACGTGGGCTGAGTTCTCAGCTTTATCATGAATGATCTGATGCACAGCCTTTTCAGGTTGGCTAAGTTGCTTAACACTGGCCCATCCACTTTCTGGCTTTCAGAATATTGCCGTTGCGTCCTTTTCCTGCTATCCTTATGAATTTATGTCTTTTAAAAAATTGTTGGGGCACCTGGCTGGCTCAGTCAGTGGAATGTGTGACTCTTGTTCTCAGAGTTATGACTTGGAACCCCATGTTGGGTGAAGAGATTACTTAAAAATAAAACCCTGGGGCACCTGGCGGGCTCCATTGGTGAAGCATTTGCTTTCGGCTGAGGTCATGATCCCAGAATCCTGGGATCGAACCCTGCATCCAGCTCCCTGTTCAGTGGGGAGTCTGCTTCTCCCTCTCCCTCTGTCCCTCCTCCCTGCTTGTGTTCTCTCTCTCTCTCTCAAATAAATAAATAAAATTTTTAAACAGACAAAAATAAAATCTTAAAAAAATTTTAAAATAAAAAATAAAATTAAATCTTCTTTAGTTTCAGAGAATTGTTCAGGGAGAGGCAAAATTAAATGTGTGTGTTCTGCCATATTTACCCTAACTATAACCATCTGCTAAAATATTTTTCTAAAGTTTGGTTATATCAGCATAAATAAAGCCTGATTTATGATAAATAACTGCTATTTTGAGTCTTTAGGTTTTTGCACAAAGAACATTCTCTACTTCTCTCTTCCTGCTTTATCTGCTTACCAAACTTTCATGCAGTCTTTAAGACCCAGCTCAAATGGCTGGCCTCTGTGAAGCCCCTCAGTCTCTGAGCCACCAAAGCCTGTATAGTCTTTTTTAAAAAATATTTTATTTATTTATTTGACAGGGAGACAGACACAGCAAGAGAGGGAACACAAGCAGGGGGAGCAGAAGGGGGGAAGCAGGCTTCCCAAGGAGCAGGGAGCCCGACGTGGGGCTCCACCCCAGGATCCGGGGATCATGACCTGAGCTGAAGGCAGATGCTTAACGACTGAGCCACCCAGGTGCACCAAGCCTGTATATTCTCATGACTTTAACTTATAACCAGCTGCTTATTTAGTATCTCTTCCAAATGACTGAGCAAGCTCTGCAGGGCTAGGGCATGTGCCTTGTAGCTCAGTGCCCAGGACATAACAGGAGCTTGCAGCTATTTAACACTTAGATGCTAAGTTCTGTGTGCATGTCTTTCTTCCCTGCTTCATTTTCTTTCTGTTCCCTTCATCTCTTTTTCTGTCCATTAAGAGATCATTATATTTATTATCTACTCCATTATCCAATAAAAAAATTCATGTCCCATATTGTTAATTTAAAAGTAAATAAGTGAAATAAATAGTACTTCTCAATCTCTAAAACCTACCTCATTAAATAAAATAGATTTAAATATTATATGAACTCCATTTGATTTTTCTACCCAGCTCTAAGTACTGTTCAGAGACAAACATTTCCTCAGCTCTAGATAAAGACATAATTTTTTTTTAATAGCTCTACACCCAACATGGGGCTTGAAATCATGTCCCCGAGATCAAAAGTTGTATGATGTTCTACCACCTGAGCCAGCCAGGCACCCCCAAAGACATAATTCTTATCAACTAATGGAATTATCTGTTGAAGGAGTTTGAATCTAAATTATTTAAATAAATTAAACATACTTTTTAGTTTTAGTGATAGAAAAATTTTTATAAACACTCCATGTCCTCATTCATCATATTTTTAGCCTAGAAAACTCCTTTTTCAGAGCAAAGGTACTCTGTCAAAATTTAACCGAAGAGTATGTGGCCAATCCCATCCACAATCTAGTGTATGATTTAAATAATGAAATCAAGGAAGATGCATAATCACATGTTCACCATTCCCATCTCAGTGTGAGTTCCAGACATTAATGTCTTGTGGTTCAGATGATTTTTCATCCTTTAAAAGAAACAAAAAAATGTTCCTCAAGGGATGCCTGGGTGGCTCAGTCGGTGTTCAGTGGGATCTGCTTCTTCTTCTGCCTCTCTCCTCTGCTCGTGCTCTTTATTTCTCAAATGAATAAATAAAGTCTTTTTTAAAAAAAGTTCTCAAATTGAAAATCTAGAGAATAGTTGCATTATCTAACTTAAGAGCACACGTAAATAATTTGACCCTAAGAAATTTTTAGATTTATCTGCCATAAATATCTGTATTTTAATTGATTCGGTTGCAATTACACAGAATTTTGGAATTTTTCCTTAAATCTACATTTTAGTGTTATTTTAAAAATATTTTTCACAAGTGGAAAGTAATGGATTGTTGTTTAATTAATGTGGAATTTAGGGAAGTACTAGGTTGGTATTATAAATATTCAATGAGGGGATGCCTGGGTGGCTCAGTTGGTTAAGCAGCTGCCTTCGGCTCAGGTCATAATCCCAGCGTCCTGGGATCGAGTCCCACATCGGGCTCCTTGCTTGGCAGGGAGCCTGCTTCTCCCTCTGCCTCTGCTGCCACTCTGTCTGCCTGTGCTCACTCTCTCTCTAACAAATAAAATCTTTAAAAAATAAAAATTCAATGAGGATTTTGAAAGTAAATTTTAGTATGTGATTCCCTAAGGCTGTTACTATTCTAAAATTTCTTTAATTTTGCAATTCACTATTGTGTTCTGTATTAATAACAATCTCATTTATGTCCTGTTACTCTATATATACATATTTCAGAAGTTATGAAAAATAACATGAATAAAGAGTGGGATTCTGGCTGATCTTTTGTTCTTCATATTCTTTGATAACCAGGTATTGATTCTGACTTTTGAAGATGGATGAAGGTGTAGAAATTTCAAGTGATGGAAATTCCCTCATCAAAGCAGTCCATCAGAGCCGGCTTCGCCTCACAAGACTCTTGCTAGAAGGTGGTGCCTACATTAACGAGAGCAATGACCGTGGGGAAACACCTTTAATGATCGCTTGTAAGACCAAACATGTTGATCACCAGAGTGTCAGTAAAGCCAAAATGGTTAAATACCTGTTAGAAAACAATGCTGACCCTAACATACAGGACAAATCTGGGAAAACTGCTTTGATGCACGCTTGCTTAGAAAAAGCTGGTCCTGAAGTTGTTTCCCTGCTCCTAAACAATGGGGCTGATCTCAGCTTGCAAGACCATTCTAGTTATTCAGCCCTTGTTTATGCTATAAATTCAGAGGATAGAGAAACCCTTAAAGTTCTACTTAGCGCTTGCAAGGCAAAAGGGAAAGAGGTCATTATTATAACGACAGCGAAATCCCCCTCTGGTAGGCACACTACCAAACAGTACTTAAATATGCCTCCTGTAGATATAGATGGGGGTCATTCCCCAGCCTCCTGTGCCACTCCTTCAGAAATAGACATAAAAACAGCCTCACTGCCACTTACACATTCTTCTGAAACTGAAATGACCTTTTTTGGCCTTAAAGGTCTGGAGCGCTCAGGAAGTAGTGATGATACACAGGACCCAGGCTCCCCTATGAGGAAGCCTGCTATGGCCTCTAATGGGCCCAAGCTACCCCAGCCTCCAACCTGGATCAAGAGTCCTCCCTTACTAATGCACCAAAACAGGGTGGCCTCCTTGCAAGAGGAGCTCCAGGATATTACTCCAGAGGAAGAATTATCGTACAAAACCAATGGGCTGGCACTTTCCAAGCGCTTCATCACTAGGCACCAAAGTATTGATGTAAAAGACACGGCACATTTATTAAGAGCCTTTGATCAGGCCAGCTCAAGAAAGATGTCATATGATGAAATAAATCATCAGGCATTTTTTTCAGAAGGAAGCCAGCAATGCACTGAAATCCCTGCTGACCCAGATCCAGACTCTAACCAGACAATCTTTGCTTCCACCTTAAGAAATATAGTTCAAAAAAGAAATTCAGGGGCAAATCACTACAGCTCTGATTCCCAGCTCTCGGCTGGTCTTACCCCTACAACTTTAGAAGATGGCAAAGCACTTATAGGAAAGAAAAAGGTCTTCTCGCCATCTCCTTCCTTGCTGTCAGGGCCTAGAGAATTGCTAGAGAATATCTCACCAGGTCCCTTGAGCAGGAGAAATCATGCACTTTTAGAAAGGCGTGGGTCAGGAGCTTTCTCTTTAGATCACAGTATTGCTCAAGCCAGACCAGGATTTCTGCCACCCTTAAATGTGAATCCTCATCCTCCCATTTCAGATATCAACGCCAATAATAAGATTTCCAGCCTCCTTTCCTGTGGTCAAAAAGTGCTTATGCCAACAGTTCCTATGTTCCCTAAAGAATTCAAAAGCAAAAAAACGTTGTTAAGGAGACAATCATTGCAAACAGAACAAATTAAGCAATTAGTAAATTTTTAAGAGATGCCTAGAAAGCACATTTTGTTCAGTTGTCTACATCAGAGAAATAGAGAACCAGAGAAGAAATCTCAAATGTTCATCCTTTTAAATCTTGTGATTGGTTAGTCCATCATTGTTAGGGGTATCAAAATACACTGTGTATCGTCCTAAGCACTGTGGACATACAAATAAATACATACATACAGATAATATGTAGTTTCTTCTAAGGAAATTTAAACTAAATTAAAGCTGTATTTCTCAAAATTTCTAACATAACAACCTTCATGTGGCCCAAGTTTTAATTTAAACAAAAATCAGTAAAAAAAAAGAAGGTCAAATATGTTGGAGATGACCGTGAGATTTTTTTCAGATTTTTCAAATATTTTATTAGGAAATACTGCATTCAAGTCAATAAACATTTTTAACATTACAAGTCAATAAATGATTGTAATTTTCCGTGATGCCAAAAGCATTAAAAAAAACCATGAAACAGTTTTATGATCAATAAGCCTGTACGGTATAAGGAAAGGTATAAGATATAAGGAAAGAATGAACGAATTCTTAAAAATGTTGATTGCAAGTGTATGAAATCTAATTAAAATTTTAAAAGGCCAACCATTATGGTATACTGGGCAGCTAATATTCATGTCAGCTTTCTCAACGTCAAATAACAGATCGGAGTTCTATAAGCTAGTAATAATCTATGCTAAGTGTTAGTGTGTTGTTTTTTGCTTGGTTTTATTTTGTCTTTAATGTTATGTCATAAATTCTTCATATCCTTTAATTCCTGTTATTTTTTAAGTCTATCCATAGGTTCCCAATAACAAGAAAAAGCAGAAGATTAACAGCATTCCTCTTTACTTATACCAAATTATTCTTGTCTTTCTACAGACAACCAAAAAAAAAGATCTGGGGGTTTATCACAAATAGAAACTATGTGCTTGCTTCATTTTAGAAAAGAAAAACTGATTATTAGATTCTCTTAGGTTAGGTAAAATTAAGAAAGCCAATAGAAACTTAATTACAAAATACACTATTCGGTAAAGATTAAACAATATCTCTTAATTTCTAACATATAATTATTAGACATTTATATAATAAGGATAATTCCCTTAGTGTGACATTCCAATTATCTAGTATTTAGGACCTGTGAATAACTTCTAACAAAATAAATGAATACCATGTTACTACCATAAAATATTATAAAATGACTATATTATCTAAATGACTTCAAAATGTGGTGTTTATATAAAGAATCCTTATTTCGATCTAGCAGTTTTACAACAAGGAGTAAGTCAAATTATACAAAACAGGAGTGTATTAATTTGATGATTGACATATACAACTTTATTTCTTTGCCTTCTATTAGTAGAGGAGATCCTAACAATTGGTATGATGCTTTTCATGGTAATTTGATATAAGCAAGTTGTAATGTACATGGTAATTATTTAATTTTTTGTGGCTTTCATTTGAATAAAATAATTGGAGGTTTTCCATTTAATGTTTTGAAGAACATTACTGTAAATTACATTAGAAATATTTTTTGATTCAGAACTTAGAATTGTACCTGATGTTTATAAGTAGCTAAACCCTTTTTGCAAGTTTTAATATTGAGAAAAGTGCTTGGCTTTAAGTTGCAAGGATACAGTTTGGAAGAATATGTAAATAGATTAGTTCAGAAACAAAATGCTATCAATAAAAATTTTAAATGTTATTTTGATTATTATTTTTATTTATCTCAAATACTAATAAATATTTCAAAACAATCTCAAGAGAAATTGTGCCACATGTTACTTTAAATAAACAGAAAACAGAATAATGTTTGTTGCTATTCTAATCCCAATATGCAAAAAATATTTAATAAGACTAAACCTTTGTTCGCTGTATTTGGAAGAGCTTTTAGTCTTCTCTCAATCCTGAAAACATTTTAGGGGCTAAGGTTGCTTGAGTTAGGTTGTTAAACCATTCTATGGGACTTTTCACTCCATTAAGTGGAATATATCACTGGGATTCCAATGGTACGTAAGTCACAGATGTCTGTAACAGGAGTCAGATATGTATATATGTGTTATATTTAACATAACATAAAAGTATGATTTAACTTTAATTTAAAGGTATGATGACCCTTCATTCATTAGTTTTACAGGTACAATTCTTAGTTACTTGTGGCTACGATTTCCACAAAGTACAGCTAATACTGATCCACTATATCCTCCTAGGGAGGACATAGGACAGTCCTAGTTACAGAGACAGTTGCTGACAGTGTCCCATCCAAGCTGTACCAGGGAAGGTGATGAACACCTGCTTGGCATTTTCTTTTCTTTTTTTTTTTTTTAAAGATTTTATTTATTTATTTGAGAGACAGAGATCACAAGTAGGCAGAGAGGCAGACAGAGAGAGAGAGGGGGAAGCAGGCTCCCTGCTGAGCAGAGAGCCGGATGCGGGGCTCGATCCTAGGACCCTGGGATCATGACCTGAGCCAAAAGCAGAGGCTTTAACCCACTGAGCCACTCAGGCGCCCCAATCATGGGGGTTTTTTGTTGGTTTTGTTTTCTGGGTTTTTTGTTGTTGTTGGGTTGTTTTGTTTTGGTATTTGCTGATGCTTTGATATCTTGGGGCCTTGCTCACACTAGAGGGACCGCCCCTCCCAGGGTTAGCTAATTCCTAGGGATAGAAAACAACTTGCCCCAGAATGCATCTTTCTTGTGCAAACCAGCCAACTTAGAGTCCATACTCCAAACAGCCTTCTCAGGGTCCTGTCCTAGTCACTGCAGGGGCAGGTACCAAACAACAGTGACAGCTCCCACACCCCAATTTAAATTATTCAAACTAGCCAATCCTAAACCTGATTATCTTGCCTCACCGATTCCTTCCTACAGAAACTATAATAAACTGGTCTTGGCCCAGTTTTCCCCACACTCTGTCTCTAGGCAGACCCTGGTGCTTCCCCACACTGGCCCTGTGTAACGTGGTATCCCTGCCCCCTCTTGGCAACTGTGAGTAACAAATGGTATTTTCAATGTAATGGTCTCCTGTTGGCCTCAACATATGTGAATAATAATAAAACCTACATTTCAAACAAGAAGGCACAGTCTTCTTAGAAGTCAAAATTCTTAATAAAATAATGTTTGAGTTTATATAGCCTTATTTAATGCCAATCTTCCTTAGATCTAAGTCACATTTTTTTTTAAAGATTTTATTTATTTATTTGACAGACAGAGAACACAAGTAGGCAGAGAAGCAGGCAGAGAGAGAGGAGGAAGCAGGCACCCTTCTGAGCAGAGAGCCTGACACGGGGGGCTCGATCCCAGGACCCTGGGTTCACGACCTGAGCCAAAGGCAGAGGCTTTAACCCACTCAGCCACCCAGGTGCCCCCTAAGTCACATTTTTACGTGATTTCCAAGTTACCAAGAGGGTCAGAACATGGACCATAATAAATCTACTAGATTTAGTGGAGCTGGCCATTGGCCTTTCCAAGGTGACATCCTAACTCCTTGTGACCCTCTTTGAATGTCTAGAATTCTTTTTTTTAAAAGTGTATGTATGTATGTATGTATGTAAGTATGTATGTAATTTCCACACCCAGTATGGGGCTTGAACACATTCTGACTAAGCCTGCCATGTCCCCCTGAATATCTACAAGTCTTTCTTTTTTTTTAAGATTTTATTTATTTATTTATTTGACAGAGAGAGAGAGAGAGACAGCGAGAGAGGGGATACAAGCAGCAGAAGTGGGAGAGGGAGAAGCACGCTTCCTGCCAAGTAGGGAGCCCGATGTGGGGGCTGGGATCATGACCTGAGCAGAAGTCAGACACTTAACTACTGAGCCACCCAGGCACCCCAAATGTCTACAAGTCTTAAAGGGAAGGTCAGGAAAGGAAAATCTGCCAGGAGTAGTTAACACAACAAATAGCAACAAAAACAATTTAAAAGACTTTCAATTAGCTGGAACACTGGGTCAAAGTGTAATGATCATGAGTAAGCTATATTTAGGTTTCGAAAATCAATTACTGGGTGCCTGGGTGGCTTAGTCGGTTAAGCAACTGCCTTCAACTCAGGACATGATCTCCAGGTCTTGGGACTGAACTCCACATCCAGCTCCCTGCTCAGCAAGGACCTGCTTAACTGACTGAGCCACCCAGGTGCCCTGGGAGACAGTTTTTCATCAGTAATATATCATCATTGTCATTGAGGCATTTTAGAATGGTGCCTGGCATTATTGGGTATAATGTATACATGTATAGAGTATACACTCTGAAATTTTATTGCTTCTTATCATTACCATAAATGTGTGGATAAGGAATTTGGGAAAACTGAAAAGATTAATTTATTTGATAAATTGGTAGAACAATGGTTATAATTATATTCTTTCCCCTACAAATTTCCAAAGGACCCCCCTTTTTTTTTAAGATTTATTTATGTATTTGAGAGGAGAGAGAGTAGAAGTAGGGGCAGCAGTAGGCAGAGGGAGAGCAGGGAGCCTGATGGGGGCTCCATCCCAGGCCACTGGGATCATGACCTGAGCTGAAAGCAGACACTTAACTGAATGAGCCACTCAGGAGTCCCTTATACATCCCTTTTAACTCAAAAAGAATTTAAAATGTATCTTTGTACTGTTTGAATTTTTAAAAACCATTCATATGTATTTTGTTCAATTTAAAAGCCAATAAAACTACTTTTCAAGAATTAAGTATATTTAGACACAAATGTATTTAAATTTCAAATACATTAAATATATGTAAATGATACATTTTATAGTTAAAGAAACAATGGCTTTATTTTATTTTATTATTTTTTAATGCCTTGATTTTAGGATGATTAAAGCAGAGTGGTATTAGCTTTTTATCCATATATTCTGAATACTTAAAACATCTGGAGACCTTGGTTTTCAAACCTTACAGCCTCAGGACCTTTACATTCTTAAAAACTGAGGAGCCGTGGCGCCTGGGTGATTCAGTGGTTAAAGCCTCTGCCTTCAGCCCATGTCATGATCCCAGGGTCCTGGGATCGAGCCCCCCGGTGTCAGGCTCTCTGCTCAGCAGGGAGCCTGCTTCCCTTCCTTTCTCTCTGCCTGCCTCTCTGCCTACTTGTGATCTCTGTCTGTCAAATAAATATATAAAATCTTAAAAAAAAAGAAACAACAACAACTGAGGAGCCTAAGGACTTTAAAAAAAAATCCAGGTTACATATCTCAGTGTTTGCTACATTAAAAATTAAACCTGGAGGGACGCCTGGGTGGCTCAGTTGGTTAAGCGGCTGCCTTCGGCTCAGGTCATGATCCCAGTGTCCTGGGATCGAGTCCCACATCAGGCTCCTTGCTCGGCCTGCTTCTCCCTCTGCCTCTGCCTGCCACTCTGTCTGCCTATGCTCGCTCCCTCTCTCTCTCTCTGACAAATAAATAAATAAAATCTTAAAAAAAAAAATTAAACCTGGAAAGGGGTGCCTGGGTGTCTTAGTGGGTTAAGTGTCCAAGTCTTGGTTTCAGCTTAGGTCAAGATCTCAGGGTCCTGAGATCGAACCCCATATCTGGACTCCGGGCTCAGTGTGGAGACAGCCTGAGATTCACTCCCTCTGCCTCCACCCCAGTCATGTTCTCTCTCTCAAACACATACATCTTTAAAAAAAATTTAAACCTGGAGGGGCGCCTGGGTGGCTCAGTCATTAAGCATCTGCCTTCGGCTCAGGTCATGATCTCAGGGTCCTTGGATCAAGCCCCAACATCTGGATCCCTACTCTGTAGGAAGCCTGCTCCTTTCTCTTCCACTCCTCTTGCTTGTGTTCCCTCTCTTGCTGGGTCTTTCCCTGTCAAATAAATTTTTTTAAAAATCTTTAAAAAAAAAAATTTAAACCTGGAAAACTTTATAAACCCATTACATGTTAGCATAAAAATTTTATGAAAAGTAACTATATTATCCAAAATACATTTAGTGAAAAAAGTGATATTGGTTTATATTTTTGCAAATCTCTTTAATGTTTGGCTTAATAGGCAACAGCTAGATTCTTCTGTTTCTGCATTCAGTCTGTTGTAATATGTTGTTTTAATTGAAGCATATAAAGAAAATATGGCTTCACACAGATATGTAAATGGAAAAGGAAGAAATAACTTAATAGCATTTTCAGATAATTATGGATATAGTCTTTTTGATACTATACTCAAACTTGAGTAAGTGGTAGTTTCTTCAAAGGTTAGCTGTAATGTGGAATCTGAAACCATATCAATGAATTTCTATATTCTATTACACTAAATTTCACTATTTTGTCCTGTAATTTGAAGGATTCCTTACTCGTACACTTTTTTTTATAATATCATGCATTAGTTATTTGGAAAATAAAGACTCTTTGAGTTATGTAGATCTTCTAAATGTTGGCACATTTTATTAATATTAGCATTAATATCAGAAAAATGTCCTTAAGCAATGGGAATCAATCACAATGATTGATTCAAATTTATTCAAATTCTAATTTTTCATTATAAAAGTTTAAATTCTGTCATTGGCAACAGATACTGTCAGTTGTTTTCCTTGAAGTGGCAAACTCATTTTGTTCATTTTTGAGAAAATAGTTGCCAAATACCCAAGATGAAATAACTACTCTGTCAATTCTTTCAAGTAAATATTCTTTCCATGAAAAAAATGACTAGTTCTGCTTGCAACAAGTGCTTTTCTTTAGGACCACCATTGAATTTCAGTATACAGTGGAACTGTTCTGTATTTACCTTCCAATTCATCACACTGACTATTAAAGAGTCAAGGATGTTAATCTTTTTTTAAGATCTAAAAAAAATTTTTTTAAGATTTATTTATTTGAAAGAGAAAGAGTGAGTGAGAGCATGCGCAGGGGAAGGGGCAGAGGGAGAGGGACAAGCAGACTCCCCAGGACTTGATCCCAGGACTTGATCCCAGGATCCCAGGATCATGAACTGAGCCAAAGGCAGCTGCTTAACCACCTGAGCCACCCAGACACCCCCTTAAGAGTTTATTTTTAAGTAATCTCTACACTCAATGTGGGGCTCAAACTTACAACCCCTAAGACCGAGAGTCACATGCTCTACCAACTGAGCCAGACAGGTGCCCCAAGATCTTTTTTTAAATTAAACTTAATTTTTTTATTATTATTATGTTCAATTAGCCAGCCAGCCATCATTAGTTTTTGATGTAGTGTTCAATGATTCATTAGTTGTGCATAACACCCAGTGCTCATCACCACATGTGCCCTCCTTAATATCCAGCAACCAGTTTCCCCTTCCCCCCAACCCCTTCCCTTCTGAAACCCTCAATTTGGTTCCCAGAGTCCAGAGTCTCTCATGGTTTGTCTCCCTGTCTGATTTCTTCCCATTCACTTTTCCCTTTCTTGCCTATGGTCCTCTGCACTATTCCTTATATCCCACATATGAGTGAAACCATATGATAACTGTCTTTCTCTGCTTGACTTATTTCACTTTAGCATAATCCCCTTCAGCTCCATCCATGTCAATGCAAATGGTAGGTATTCATCCTTTCTGATTGCTAAGTAATATTCCACTGTATATATGAACCACATCTTCTGAAGGGCATCTCAACTCCTTCAACAGTTTGGCTATGGTGGTCATTGCTGCTATGAACACTGGGGTGCATTTGCCCTTTCTTTTCACTACATCTGTATCTTTGGGGCAAATTCCTAGTAGAGCAATTGCTGGGTCGTAGGGTATCTCTATTTTTAATGTCTAGAGGAACCTCCATACTGTTTTCCAGAGTGGCTGTGCCAGCTTGCATTCCCACTAAGAGTGTAAGAGGGTGCCCCACGATCTTAACTCAGGGATATTAATCTTGACTCAGCATCAAAAATTAATAATTTTTGCTGAATCAGTGATGATACTTCTAAGTCTTTTTTTCCTGTTTAATGGTGATAGTGAAGAATATGATTACCAGTTGATGCCATGAACTTGATTTATACTAAGTCATCAACAATTTAACCTACCATTGTTTTTCTAACATCAGTGTAAATGTCTACATGAAACAGGCAAATGCTATTATTTGTGAATAATAACAATTTCACAAATGGCTCTGACCTCATGAATCTCCTAAAAGCATCTCAGGGGGACTGAGGTGTTTGTCAGCCATACAGTAAGAAGAACTGGTCTAAATAATTACTGAGGTTTTGTGTCTACCATCTACCCACCCATTCATCAATCCATCTATCCATCCATCCCATCATTTGTTAAGGGGCTATTCTGACTAGACATCATATTAAAATGAATAGTTTCTTCCTCTAAAACAACATAGACGAGAACAAAACACAAGCCTGTAGAATAATTATACCCTAGCAGAGGAGGTGCCTCAGGAGAAAGCCCACAGGGCTGCCTGGGGAAGTTACAAAAGACTCCTCAAAGGAACCCTGGTTTAGGCGCTGAGCTCAACAGGCTCTGTGAAAAGGTCATGCCTTTCTACTTTAATCCAGAGTTTTTGTTTAGCTCTTGAATTCACAAAGTAGCAACAGATTCTCACAGTCAATATTTCAGTTAAATTTTCTGAACTCTTATTACATTCTTTCAGCCCAAGGAAAAGATAAAGAAGAAAAGAGGTAATGACCAGCGTTAATGAACATTCTGTAGTAGTAAGCAAACCCAGAATTGCTCAGCCACCAGATTTAATCAGACTGGTCCCCTTATTGGGCAGAAACACAGAAACAAGAACCTCCCTAGAGGGTAGGAGGCCAAGTAAGCCCCTTTCAAGTCCTGACTGTTCTCTCTCTTCACTGATGGTGGGACTACAAAAATAGTTTTCTTATTTAAAATTATGGAATAATTAAAATATGTAGTAAAGTAGCACTTACTTGGGGGAGGAGGCCTTTAAGAAACTTGTCAAATTAAATAAAGAAGAGCATCCTTCCTAAAGTTAGAGTAAGAGGTAAGTGAGTTAAGGGGCAGGCAGATGGGATTTTGAGTTTTCTTTCCAAGTTGGTGTAAAGGAGTAATATCAACAAGTCACTGAGAAATATAGCTCCACTTGGGCTCTGTCTATCCTGTTTGGGTTAGTAATGGCACCTGACCCTTTGTTACCCAAGTGAAAAACACATATGGTAGACTCCTCCCTCTCTCCCATATTCTCTATTCAACTGGTTTAAAAAGTCTTACAAATTCTTCCTTCATAACCTCTTTCTTCTGCCTCTTGAGCATTTCCATTCCCTTTTGCTATCACCTTACCTCAGGGTTTCATCTTTCACTTCTAGAATTCCAAATCTCATTCTCATGCCATTGTAAACACATTTCTAACTCTCATACTGATAATAAGGCTCCCCTACTTAAAATGGTGCAATGATTCCTATGACCTATGAGAAAAGAAGCAAACTGCTTGGCTCAGAAAATCAATCTGGTCCCTGCATAAATGCCCAGCCTCATAGCATGGTGCCTCCATATACTTTTTGAACAGGTCAGATCAGTCTCTTCCCCAATTAGAGTTCCTTTGCTCCTGTGTCTCTATCTGAAAAGCCCTTCCTCCTCTTGGTCTACCTGGTGAATCTTACTCATCATTCAAGACACAACTTACGTGTTTTCTCTTAATTTGAACAAAATGCTGTCACTGCAACATGGTGCATAGCTCCATCACAGGGGTTATGGCAAATATACAACTTACTGTTTATAGGTCTCTCTCCCCCACCTAGACTGTAAGATCCTTCTGGTAGAAATCATTTCTGAATTTTCTGCACAGCCTCGGCATATCAGACATCCATTAAGTGCCTGTCCCCTTCCCTTCCGCAGTACTCCCCAATGAGCCCTGAAGACACAAATGACCAGACAAATTACAGTCCCTAGATGGAAGGTACAAAGAAGAGAGAGGAACAGTCACAGTCATGAGTAAAAGAATGACACCAATGGGGAACTCTAGACACTAGAACAAAGACGCTGAGCTCCTGCTGCTGAGGTCCCAAGAACTCCTCGATCCTGCCCCCTTTCTTCTAAGTGGTTATCAGAACTTCATGGTTTCACTCATTCATTATACTCCCATTTTCTAGATAAAAACAGTTCTTTAGTACTGTCTTCATCCTTCTATCATTCAACTATTTTCCTTGCATTGGTGCATGAATTTATGATTATTAGCAGACTATAGGCTCCTACTAGGCCAGCTCATATCTTAAATTTCAAGGACAGAGATAGGGCATTTTTTTATACATTCACTAGGTAATTATTTTTTATAATTAGAAGGAAAAAATCTAAGACACTAACTCCAACAAACAAGCAAACAACCTGTTCTGAATAATTTTTAACAATTTTCCCCCTCAATAGATGAGTACATATTTGACTAAATATTGTTACATCAATTTTATAGGGCCATAAACTACTGTACTTTATAAAGCTGATTTTTTGAAAAATTGGATCGCCTACCAAAGTCTCTTCTAGGGCCAGGATTACTCTGCCAGGCTTGGGAAATAGCCCTTGGATGCTATGAGTTTTCAACACCAATACATTAGACTTGAGAACCTAGAGGGGAAAAATAGGTTATACTTATTTTGTGTCTGGGAACTTCTTCCCAAATATTTTTCTATGTATACAAATACACATAAACACATCCAATTTTATATAAATAGTATGATACCAGACATTTGTTTTGCTGCCTGCAATATAACATCTTTTCACATTAATAAATGTAGATTCTCAGTGTTTATATACTATTGTATTGCATTCTTACACATTAAGACCTTTTTTTTTTTAAAGATTTTATTTATTTATTTGACAGAGATCACAAGTAGGCAGAGAGGCAGGCAGAGACAGAGAGAGGGGGAAGCAGGCTCCCCGCCGAGCATAGAGCCCGACGCAGGGCTCGATCCCAGGACCCCGGGACCATGACCTGAGCCAAAGGCAGAGGCCTCAACCCACTGAGCCACCCAGGCACCTCCACATAAAGACCTTTATATCATTATTATTTATTAACCAAGTTATGAAGTATCTGTTCTTTTGCCTATTTTTGTCTGGATTGTTTAGCTTCTTTTCAAAAATCAGTTTATAGGAGTTCTCCATAGATTCCAAGTTTGAACCCTTTGTCAAATATGTGTTAATGGTGTCTTTTGATGAGAAGAGTTGAATTTTGATAAAGCCCATTAATGAATTTTTTTCTTTTATGATTAGTGTTGTGTTATAGGAAATCTATTGCCAGGGCACCTGGGTGGCTCAGTTGGTTAAGCATTAGAATCTTGATTTTGGCTCATGTCATGATCTCAGGGTTGTGAGATCCAGAGTCCTGGGTCGGGCTCCACACCAGATGTGGAGCCTGCTTAAGATTCTCTCTTTCCCTCTCATCTGCCCTTCTCCCCACAGCGCCCCCACCAAATTTTTTTTTAAAATCATTGCCTTGGGGGCGCCTGGGTGGCTCAGTGGGTTAAAGCCTCTGCCTTCGGCTTGGGTCATGATCTCAGGGTCCTGGGATCGAGCCCCGCATCGGGCTCTCTGCTCGGCGGGGAGCCTGCTTCCTCCTCTCTCTCTCTCTCTCTCTGCCTACTCGTGGTCTCTGTCTGTCAAATAAATAAATAAAATCTTTAAAAAAAAAATCATTGCCTTGGGTATGGAAATAGGGAAAAATTGGAAACACCTTACACTTTCATATGTCAATTATACTCCTATAAAGCTGAAATTAAAAAAAAGAAATTATTGCCTACTCTCAAGTCATGAAAATATTCTCCTGTATTTTCTTCTAAATGCTTTAATGTTGGTTTTTTTTTTTTTTTTAGATTTTATTCATTTATTTGACAGAGAGACACAGCGCAAGAGGAAACACAAGCAGGGGGAGCAGGAGAGGAGAAGCAGGCTTCCTGCTGAGGGGCTTGATCCCAGGACCCTGGCATCATGATCTGAGCTGAAGGCAGATGCTTAACGACTGAGCCACCCAGGCACCCCTCTTCTAAATGCTTTAGTTTTATCTTTCACCCTTGGGGCCAAGATCCAACTCCAATTACCATTTGCATATGATGTGAAGTAGGGATCAGTTATTTTTTTCCATGTGAATATCCATTAAAAATTTATTTTTCATTAGAATACTTTTTATAATTCCCTTATATATTTTTGTTCCCAACAATGATTTAAAATACACCTTTAAATCTTAACCTAAGTAATAATCAGCTGATAAATTTCTTAATATAAAAGCATTTTTCCTGGGGCGCCTGGGTGGCTCAGTGGGTTAAGCCTCTGCCTTCGGCTCATGTCATGATCCCAGGGTCCTGGGATCGAGCCCTACATCAGGCTCTCTGCTGGGCAGAGAGCCTGCTTCTCCCTCTCTATCTGCCTGCCTCTCTGCCTACTTCTGCCTACTTGTGATTTCTCTGTCAAATAAATAAATAAATAATCTTTTTAAAAAAAGCATTTTTCCTAAAGATTAGTATTTTTTTTTATTTATTTATTTGATAGACAGAGATCACAAGTAGGCAGAGAGGCAGAGAGAGAGGAGGAAGCAGGCTGTCCGCAG
>ML101852.1:39364-56076 GCA_003697995.1 Taxidea taxus jeffersonii
AGAGAGCCTGCTTCTCCCTCTCTATCTGCCTGCCTCTCTGCCTACTTCTGCCTACTTGTGATTTCTCTGTCAAATAAATAAATAAATAATCTTTTTAAAAAAAGCATTTTTCCTAAAGATTAGTATTTTTTTTTATTTATTTATTTGATAGACAGAGATCACAAGTAGGCAGAGAGGCAGAGAGAGAGAGGAGGAAGCAGGCTGTCCGCAGAGCAGAGAGCCCGATGCGGGGCTCGATCCCACAACCCTGGGATCATGACCCGAGCCGAAGGCAACGGCTTTAACCCACTGAGCCACCCAGGCACCCCAAGATTAGTATTTTAAAAAATATTATCAAGGGTCATGTGTTCCCTGGATGACTCAGTTGGTTAAGCATTTGACTCTTGATTTCATCTCAGTTTGTGATTTCACGTTCATGAGATAGAGCCCTGTGTCTGGCTCCACACTGGGCATAGAGCCTGCTTAAAAGTCTCTCTCTTGGGGTGCCTGGGTGGCTCAGTGGGTTAAAGCCTCTGCCTTCAGCTCAGGTCATGATCCCAGGCTCCTGGGATGGAGCCCCGCATGGAGCCCAGCATCAGGCACTCTGCTCAGCAGGGAGCCTGCTTCCTCCTCTCTCTCTGCCTGCTTCTCTGCCTATTTGTGATCTCTGTCAAATAAATAAATAAAATCTTAAAAAAAAAAGTCTCTCTCTCCCTCTCCTTCTGCCCCTCTATCTCCTCTCTAAAAAAATAAAATAAAAATGAAAAAAAATGTGTGTGTATATATATATGCATATATATATATGAGTGTGTGTGCATTATCAAGGGTCAGATAATCAAGTAGCAAAAATAATCTGGACAAATTACTTTTATTTAATACTTCATTAAAATGCAGTTCATTCATAAATTCAACTCTATAAAAGAGTGGTAATTTTAGAAAATGTATAAAGTAAACATTAATTTTTACTATAATTTTAAGGGTTACTCTTTGTTGCTATTGTTAAAATTTTATAATTATAAAATTGCATTTTTGCTTTTGGCAAACAACATAGAAAGTGAAGTTTTAGGTGTTATTTGACAAATAACACTGCGTTTAGTTGGAGCTAAAATTTTAAGTGGAAATATAATTGTCTTCTTTAAATATATGTCTACAATGTTTCATGTGATACTCCTTACTGTTCTTTATCCACAATGGACATAATCACGACAGATCTAGAACAAGGGAACTAACTTTGTCTGTTGAGTACCTGCTGTGTATTAAGCATTGAGCTAGATGCCTCTCTTCCATGAATCTCAATCTTCTTAACAACTCTTCAAAAGAATCCTCATTTTCCCTCCATTTTATAGGTAAGGAAACCAAGACTCAATGGGGTTAAATATTTCCCAAAATCTATAGCTAGGAAGGGAAAGAAGTGGGGCTGTAAGGGAAGTCCACCTGAATTCAAAACCCAAGCTCTTTTCTCTGTACACTACTATTCTCTGGGAGAAAATGGTTGATAAACAAAGACAAATTATGTGTCTTAAGACATTCACTGGTAAGTTTCTTTTCAATAATGAAAGAAGTAACGTGTTTTTCTGAATACCGTGCTCAAGATTATGGCACACACTATAAAGGACAGTTAAGAATGTTCACTTACCATGAAGGACTTTATATAACCTAGCCAAGCAGATAAAACTAACATGTATGACATAATTAGTGAATATCAAATAGTTAAAATTAACTGTTAAAGTAAGATCTGGGGGACCATTGTTGTTGTAGGCATTTTTGAAATGATGAGCATGCTGAAGGTCACTGAGGTAATGTTTAGAGTGGGCTATATTATGAAAGATCTTGAAAGAGTTAAATTTAATAAAGTGACATTTAAGAGACCCTTGGAGCTTTCTGATCTGGCAAGAGATGCTTACAAAGGTTTTCTTCAGCAGAAATACTCAGCGCATTTCTGAGTAGAATGTGAACAATGAAGTCATGAAGAACTTTTTTAAAATTCTAGCAGTAAAACAAGGGCCTGAACTAAGGTGGTCCTGATGATAAACTTGAAAATCAAATATGTTACTAGGATTAAAATTCTGCTCTCCAGTAGTATTGTACTTACTACAGATAAAATACTATAATTGAAACAAAGAATATAAAAAACATATATAGTTGTCAGCATGCTCTCAACAATATGGAAATTCTAGATCCATCTAATTTAATTTATATTGTTTTCAGTAAATGGAATTATTGTTACAACAAAGCTGCTCACCTCTGTGAAAATTAAAACATCTTTAGAGCCCTCTTACTCTTCCTTAGTCTCTGAAATAACCAGTTTTTCAGGAAAAAAGAAAGAAGGTACCATAAATTAGTGGAATCTCTAATGCAAGGCCAACCAAAATGTGATTTATGCCCACTTCATGTAATGTGATTATAGGTTATGACATGTAAATTCTTCCAATTACCTTCAATATATCAAAATTATATTTTATAAAGGGGTTTAAAACATAATTGTCCTAAATTATTATTAGACCAGGCCCACTGAAATCTTTTCTTTCCAAATCTTTTAAATACATACAGTATCATAAGGATATAAGCCTAATAAAATAAACACAAGTATTTTTTGATTAGATGAATTAAAGCATATCATCATCACAATTTATATGGTAATTAATTCAGACCAAAGCAGAAGGTTATGAAACCAAAACATGAAATAATTTAGAAGAATCTTCTTAGAGATTAACTTTGACTCCAATGGCTTGTTTAAATTCATGGTTTTGTGGTTCCAAGATATCATAGAAAACTTGTTTTTTGTCAAAATGGTCTCTAATGCAAAGCAAATCTTCAATGGAATAGTTATCATTTTTCCCAGTCCAAATAGTCAGGCTGTACCTGCATTAAAATAAAACAGAATTTTATAGTGAAAAGTAAAAGATAAGAAACAGTGATGAGGAATTCCAATAAGCCTAAAAATAGTTACTCTCACTTATCTTTAACCCAAATTCACACAGACAAAAAAATTAATTAGCAGTGTTGGAACATATAGTTCCTGTTTCATTCCTTCATAAATATCAAAAGGACTAGAGAGAAAAAAATTCACATTGCCATCATCTAAATTAGGTAACCGCTATATTTGAATTACAGGAATGTGAAATGGCTTTGGAAAACCAGACTGGTAACCCTGAAAACGGGCCAAATTTTGGACGAAAGACTGAAGAGATTGTAATGCTGATCAAGGAATTTGTTCCCTATACAAAACCTACAATTTGGGTTTTTTTCAGTAGCCTGGGTAGAGTCAGAGGCATGACTACAAAGGACTATGAAGAGATACAAATGTCACTGACATTACCACAATTCATATTCACTTACAAGTGGCCCCACTCTCCCTTCTGGGGGTGTTTGTATGAGATATAAGACTGCCAAGGGATGTCACTAAGGATGCCAAAGAGAATAAATTTAGATCCATTTCTGGGCGTTAAAAAAACAATAATAATATATGCAGATTTACTGTGGATGTTAAGAATATACTCAGAATTTTAAAGTTACAATAGATGCAATAAAGATGCAATACTATTGCATCAGAGTCTAAGAAAATGCAAAGCTGCCAAGTAGTTCCACACTTATTTTCCCCATAAACATTTCATAATGCAGGAAAAAAATCTCCAAAGTCCTTCTTCTACCACTACTAAGAAAGTCTAACCAAGGTATGTGTTCTTGCTATGTTGGCACATTCCTGTCCTTAAGGACTGTGATACCATTCTAGAGATGCACTTTGAATTTTATTCCACAGCAGCATTATGTGGCAAACCAAAAAGAAATTTTAAGCTACAGGTGAGGACACACACAGACACACACACAAATGAGAGTTTCTTTAAGATCTATATTTTTACAACTTACCAAGACTGAATCAGAAAGAATTTAAAAATCTGGATAGATTAACTACTAGTAAACAAATTGAATCAACAATTAAAAAATCTCCCAACGAAGAAAAGCCCAGAACCAGATGGCTTCACTGGTGACTATTTCCAAACATGTAAAGAATAAACACCGATTCTTCTCCAACTCTTCCAAATAACTGAAGAGCAAGAAACAATCCCAAATATATTTTACAAGACCAGCATTATCTTGATACCAAATCCAGAAAAGGAAACTATTAGTAAAGAAAACTGTAAGTCAATATCCCTGGTGAATATAGATGCAAAAATTCTCAATTAAATACTACCAAACTGAAGTCTGCAGCACAATAAAAGAATCATTCACCACGATCAAGTGGGATTTATCCTTGTGAGGCGAAGATAGTTCAACATACACAAATCAATGTTATACATCACATTTAATAGAATGAAAGAATAGAACCATATGATCATTCTAGTAGGTGCAGAAAAAGCATCTGACAAAATTCAACATCACTCATGAAAAAATTCAATAAATCAGGCTCAGAAAGAACATATCTCAACAATAAAGGCCATTTATGACAAGTCTACAGCTAACATCATACTCAATGATGATAGGATGAAAGTTTTCCTTTAAGATCAGAAACAAGACTAGGGTGCCTACTCTCACCACTCTTATTCAACATAGTATTGAAAGTCCTAGCTACAGAAATGAGGCAAGAAAAAGAAATAAAAAGTGTAAGAATTACAAAGAAGTCAAATTGCCTCTATTTGCAGATGACATGATTCTGTATATAGACTTTGTATAAAGAATCAACCAAAAACCTGTTAGATCTACTCAATGAGTTCAGTAAAGTTGCAGGATACAAAATTAATTTACAAAAATCAGTAGCATTTCTATACACAGTGAAATTTCTGAGGAAGAAATAAATTGATCTCATTTACAATAGCATCAAAAATAGTAAAAGACATGGGAATAAATTTAACTAAGAGGTAAAAGATGTTTATGCAAAAATTATAACACTGATGAAAGAAATCAAAGAGGACATAAATAAATGGAAAAGTATCCTGTCTTCATTTATTGGAAGAATTAACATTAAAATGTCAATACTACCAAGAGATTCAATGCAATCCCTATCAAGATTCCAATGGCACTTTTTACAGAAGTAGGAAAAACTTTCCTAAAATTTATATGGAACCACAAAAGACCCTAAGTAGCCAAAGAAATCTTAATAAAGAAGAACAAAGGGGGAGGCATCATCCTTCCTGATTTCAAATTATACTATATAGCAATAATCATCAAAACAGTGTGGTAGTGGCATAAAAATGGACAAATAGACCAAGAGAACAGAATCAAGAGCCAAGCATATACAGTCAACTCATATTTGACAAAGGAGCCAAGATTACTCAGTGGGAAAAAAAGTCTCTTCAATAAATGGTGCTAGGATAATTAGACAGTCACATGTAAAAGAATGAAGCTGAACCTATATCTTACATCAGACACAAAAATTAACTTGAAATGAGTTAAACAATTAAATGTAGAATCTGAAACCATTAAACTCCAAGAAGAAAGCATAGGAATAAAGCTCCTTGACATGGGTCTTTGTAATGATTTTTTGGATGTTATACCTAAGGCACAAGAAACAAAATAAAAAATAATCAAGTGGGACAAATCAAACTAAAAGGCTTCTGCACAGAAAAAACAAACAAACAAAAACCACCAACAAAGTGAAAACACAGCCTCTGGAATGGGAATGGGTAAAAATATTTCCAAACCATACATAAGGGGTTAATATCCAAAATACATAAAGTACTATAAAAAACTAATAGTAATAAATTATAACAAAAAAACCAAATAACCCATTTTAAAAATGGGCAAAAGACCTAAA
The DNA here is from genome assembly GCA_003697995.1 of Taxidea taxus jeffersonii. Taxonomy (NCBI): domain Eukaryota; kingdom Metazoa; phylum Chordata; class Mammalia; order Carnivora; family Mustelidae; genus Taxidea; species Taxidea taxus. Next base: position 45,096 of record ML101852.1, read on the forward strand.
CAGACATTTTTCCAAAGAAGATATATGAAAGGCCAGCAGGTACATAAAAAGATGCTCAACATCATCAGTCATTATGGAAATGTAAATCTAAACTGCAATGACGTATCACCTCATGCAGGTTAGAATGGCCATCATCAACAAAACAAGAGATAACAAATGCTGGTGTGGATGTTAAGAAAAAAGGGAACCCTTGTGTGCTGCTGGTGGGATTATAAATTGGTGCAGCCACTATGGAAAATAGTACGGAGGATCCTCAAAGTTACCCTATGATCCAGCAATTCTACTTCTGGGAATATATCCAAAGGACACAAAAACATTAACTTGAAAAAATATCCACACTCTCATGTTTACAGAACCATTGTTTACAATAGCCAAGACATGGAAACAAATTGTCCATCAATGGATGAATGGATAAAAAGGTTGTGGTATATACATTTATACAATGTAGTATTATTCAGCCATAAAAAAATGAGGAAACCTTACCATTTGTGACAGCATGGATGGACCTTGAAGGCATTAGCTAAGTAAAATAAGTCAGACAGAAAAAGATAATACTGTACAATCTCACTTACATGTAGAATCTAAAAGGAAAAAACCCTCATAAACAAAGAGATTAGACTTGTGGTTACCAGAGGTAGAGGGTGGGGAGGAGGAAATGAGCGGAACGTGGTCAAAGGTATGAACTTATAGTTATAAGGTAAGTACTAAGGATGTAATGTACAACATGATGCCTACTAACACTGCTCTATGATTACATAGGAAAGTTTTTAAGAGAGTAAATCCCAAGTTCTCATCACAAGGAGAAATTGTTTTTCTTCTTCCTTTTCTTCATTCTTTTTATTGTATTTATATGGGAAGACAGAGGTTAACTGAACATCTGAACATGTGGTAGTAATCATTTCACAGTATAAATAAATCTAACCATGATGCTGTACACCTTAAACTGATACAGTGATAGGGGTGTCTGGGTGGCACAGTTGTTTAGGTGTCAGACACCTGGTTTTGGCTCATGTTGTAATCTCAGGATTGTGGAATCAAGCCTCACGTTGAGCTCCATGCTCAGCACGGAGTCTTCTTAGGACTCTTTCTCCCTCTCCCTCTATCCTTCCCTGCCAGGTCACTCTCTCTCTCTCTAAATAAATAAATATTAGAAAAAGACTTATACAGTGATGTAATTTCATTTATTTCTCAATAAAACAAACAAAAAATACTAAAAAAACCTGTACTTTTTTGCTAAAATGGCATCTTTATTTTATTTGAACACAATGGTGACTAACCTTATAAAAAACAGATACGAATTGGGCGCCTGGGTGGCTCAGTGGGTTAAGCCTCTGCCTTCAGCTCAGGTCATGATCTCAGGGTCCTGGGATCAAGCCCCACATCGGGCTCTCTGCTCAGCGGGGAGCCTGCTTCCTCGTCTCTCTCTGCCTGCCTCTCTGCCTACTTGTGATCTCTCTCTCTGTCAAATAAATAAAAAATCTTAAAAAAAAAAAAAACAGATACGAATTTAGGTTAAAAAAGAAGCTCTCCAGTGTTACTCTGCCTCTTTTAATCCTCTTCTATTATATTTAAAGTGAAATAGGAAAAAAAATTACCTCAGGGTACCTAAATTGTATTTATTCAAATCAATTCTCAGGTTTCATTTTTAAGCCCTTTTTATTGTGAAATTATATAGGAAAACTGCATAAAACATAAATATGTATAAAATAATTTTAATGAATTATTATAAAATGAACTCTAGTTAACCAAAACACAAATCAAGAAGTAGAGAACCACCAGTACACTCAGAAGTACCCATATGTCACTCTGTAATCACAACATTTCCTCTACCCTGGACTGCTCACAACCTTGACCTTTGTGGTAGTCATATTCTTACTTTTCTTTATTTACTACCTATATAGCCATCCCTAACCAGTACAGTTTAATTTTTGCCTGTTACTTAATTTTATATAAATGGAATCATACGATGCATAATATTTTTTTGGTCTTGCTTCTTTTTTTTTTTTTTAAAGACTTCATCTATTTGGGAGATGGAGAGACAGAGAGAGCAAGCACATGCGCACCAAGTGAGGCGGGGGAAGAAGGAGAAGCAGACTCTCGGCTGAGTGGGAAGCCTGATGCAGGGCTTGATTCCAGGATCCAAGATCTGACCCAAGGAAGTGAAGAGAATTTGCTCATGTCTGTAGATGACAGAGAAAGCCTACCAAAGACATTGCTAGATGAGGGGCATATTTCACCTAAACACTTTGCAACAGTGAGAATGGCGTCCCTGAGCTATAAGTGGAAGCTTTCTTAAATTAGGTTTGGTCCCAAGAAGCTATGAAGATAAGGAGAGAGTGAACACGGAAAAGCCATAGTTGTGGGTATCAGACTATTCCTGTAGTAACTCAAACTTTAAAATTTAAGCAACAGATAAAAGATTTTACTTAGAGGGGTGCCTGGGTGGCTCAGTCAGTTAAGCGTCTGCCTTCGGCTCAGGTCATGATCTCAAGGTCCTGGAATCAAGCCCTGCATCGAGCTCCCTGCTCATGGAAGAGCCTGCTTCTCCCTCTCCCTCTGCCACTCCCCCTGCTTATGCTCTCTCTCTCTCTCTCTCTGCCAGATAAATTTTAAAAATCTTTAAATTAAAAAAAAAAAGGGGGTGCCTGGGTGGCTCAGTGGGTTGGGCCTCTGCCTTGGGCTTGGGTCATGATCTCAGGGTCCTGGGATCGAGTCCCGAATTGGGCTCTCTGCTTGGTGGGGAGCCTGTTTCCTCCTCTCTTTCTGCCTGCCTCTCTGCCTACTTGTGATCTTTCTCTGTCAAATAAATAAATAAATAAATCTTTAAAAAAAAACCAAAAAACTAGATAATGGATTTCTCTTTTTTTTAGAAACCAGCTCTTAGATTTATTCATATTTTTGATTAATGATTCACTAATTTCTTTTATCTTTTAAAATTATGCTTTATATAGCTTCATAATTTCTTGAGTTGGATGCTTTACTTTCATTTTTATATTTATTAACATATTTATATTTATTAGTGCAAGTATTTATGACTTTTTTCTCTGACCACTGCTTTAGCAGTGTCCCATTGTTCCTTTTGTGTAGGTTTTCATTATTGTCAATTTGTAAGTATCACACAATTAAGTTTTTCCTCAAAAGTTGTTTTAAGAGAAATTTTTCTAGGTAGTAGAATTATTTTTTTATTTTGGGTTTATTATAGTTTCTGGGTTTACTGTATTGTAATCAGAAAACATCTTATTTTACTTTGTAGATTTTCTTAAAGGCTTCATATATAGTATTTGTATGAGTTCATGTATTATACGAGGATATAGTTTGGCTGTTATAATAAAAACCTAAATTAAAATTGCTTAAACAAGTCTAGTTCTCTTTCTCACACAGCTGGGAAAGCACAAATAATTCAGGGCTGATTTTGTGCCTCCACATGTCAAGGACCCAGAATGCTTCTATCTTGTTCTATCTTGTTTTTTTTTTTAAGATTTTATTTATTTATTTGTCAGACAGAGATCACAAATAGGCAGAGATGCAGGCAGAGAGAGAGGGGGAGGCAGGCTCCCTGCTAAGCAGAGAGCCCGATGCAGGGCTTGATCCCAGGACCCTGGGATTATGACCTGAGCCAAAGGCAGAAGCTTTAACCCACTGAGCCACCCAGGCATCCTATCTTGTTCTATCTTGATGCTCTTGCTTTCCTTAAGATATTGCCTTCTCAAGTTTATTGAGCATCTAGTTTAGTCAAGAAACAAGACGGAAAACTCAAATAAACAAAATAAGGAAATAAAGACCTAGAAATGTGGGAGCCAAGAGCAGGCCACCCCAAGATGGCATAAACATTATTTTGAGTTAAAAACAAACAAAGCCCCAGCAGATATAGGAAAATCTCTTTACCTCCCCCTCAACAGCCAGCTTGTACCAGGAAGAGAGCTATTAACAGAGATTGCTCTTAATAGAAACTTACCTACATAATAGGTATTATTTATTATATTATAGTATAGTAGTATTCTATTATACATAATATACATTTATATTATTATAAAATAAAAATTATATAATTATTATATTTATTATTTTATTTATTTTAGAAGACATAAAATAGTATATAACTGTAAAACCATTCATTCTCTGAAACACTTTCTTCCCTGCATTTCTGAGGTAGCTATCTTAATCTGAGCTCAAGTCAAAAAAAATTTTTTTTTAATATTAGACTTCTTTCTCTGGTAACTTTGAAGCAACAATAGCTTCTAAATTTTGTGCCTTACTAAGAAAGGTCTTCTCCATTCCGAAACTATAGAAAATATAATATTTTTTCTTTGTGTATTTAATGCTTGATTTTCAAGTCTTTAATTCATCTGGAATTCAATTTGGAAGAAAGACGAATGAAAGGTGCCAGTTTTGTTTTGTTTTTTCCTGCACAGTTGGCCTATTCTCACACACCATACTAAACTTTCGCAGCAATGATTTGAAATGCTAGCTTTTCCTAATTTCCTGATAGATTTGGGTTTATTTCTGGATTTTCCTTGTCCTACTGACTAGTATATTAAAAAGATAGTATCAAAATTGTTTCAATATCTATACATTTACAATCTCTTTTGATATTTAATAGGTGGTCCAACTAGTTTTTATTATATATTAAAATAATAAAATTTTTATATGGAAAAAACTTCGGAAATTAAGATAGAATTCAAAGAGAAACTATTTTATCGACTTAAAACTTTTTGAGAATGTTTAACATAATAGAAAAAGGACATTTACTGGGCACCTACCGTGTTCAGAAACTTTTGTGAGGAATAGAGGTGAAAGACATGATGTTATGTAAGTGAAGATTAATCAGGAGATTCTTTCAAGTGAGGGGATCTGTTCACTTACACAATCAGTGTTCATTCTCTGTCTCCATCTTTTTCTCACAGTCTTTTTTTTTTTAAGATTTTATTCATTTATTTTTGAGAAAGAGAGAGCGTGCATGAGTAGGGGAAGGGGCAGAGGCAGAGGGAGAAGCAGACTCCTCACTGAGCAGAGAAGCCTAATGTGGGACTCAACTCCACAACCCTGGGAACATGATGTGAGCCGAAGGCAGACGCTTAACCGACTGAGCCAACCTGGCATCCCCACGTACTGTCTTTACATAATCAGTTTTCATCCTCTGTCTTTCTCACACATCTCACAAGCATATGCTATTTTGTTAAACTTACACATACCTGTTTGATTTCTTTAACAGCCAAAGTAACTGAGAACAAGACTGCCTGACTAATGCTGCTCTGACAGGAAATGTTACAGGCTGATTTAGCTCCTTACATATATACTCCATTTCTTTCACCATTGTCCAACTGTAACCTGAAATGAAAGAAAGAAATTCAATTTTTCTAACTGGAATCCTAAAAGTCAGTTAAATAAAAACTAAATTAAATTACCTATGAGTAGGTAAGTCATAGGTATTTTATAAAAAGCTCTATTTGGATTCAGAGTGAATTAGATCACCACTTAATATGAAAATATTTTGAATGGAAAATACAGACAAAAAGTCAAGTCTAAAATCATGCCACAAGTGACTTAGAGCAAATTAATAAAACATTAAAATATTAAAAAGGTTTTACTAATCTCTCAAGGACAAAAACCTCAAACTTTGACACTATATCTTAAAGATTCTAAGGCTCTTACCTTAGGTATATCTGCCTCATTTTTTTTTTAAAGATTTTATTTCTTTGAGAGGAAGAGAGTGAGTGAGAGCACAAGAGCAGCAGGAAGAAGAAGCTGACTCCCTGCTGAGCAGGGAGCCTGATGAAGGGCTTGATCCCAGGACACTGGCATCATGACCTGAGCTAAAGGTAGAAGCCCAACAGACGGAGCCACGCTGGCGACTCTATCTGCCTCACTAATATTCTCTGTAAACTTAGATTTTCTGGGGGTGTCTGGGTGGCTCATTTGGCTAAGCATCTGCCTTCAGCTGAGGTCCTGATCTCAGGGCCCTGGGATCAAGCATGTCAGGGTTTGTACCCAGTGGGGAGTCTACTTGTCTGTCTGCCCCTCCCCCTACTCATGCTTGCTCTCTCTCTCTCTCTCAAATAAATAAATATAATCTTTTTAAAAAGGTACATAAATAAACTTAGATTTTCCATTGTGTTTGTTACTTAAGTATTTTTTTCCAACAGAAAGATGCCTGTAAGGTATTAGATATTTAAGAAATAGTTATCTTCATGATTATTTTTTGGCTAGTCCAAACTATTTATACATTTTACCTAAAGTAGAAAGAGTAGAAAAATGACTTTCATTTTTTTAAAATGCTATTATTTATTTATTTAGGGAGCAAGCATGTATGCAAATAGGGGAGGGTCAGAGGGAGAGGAAGGGAGAAAGAATCCCAAGCAGACCATGCTTTTAGTGTGGAGCCTGACACCGGGCTCGGGCTCGACCCTATGTCACTGAGATGATGACCTGAGCCAAAATCAAGAATTGGATGCTTAACCGAATATGCCACCCCAAAATGACCTTCATATATGGGTTTTAAATCATGTTAAGAGATTGTGGAAAATACACTTGCTTGTTTATAAAAGCTTTGGGAAAAAAATTTATATTTTGGGGGGGCACCTGAGTAGCTCATTCAGTTGAGCAACCAACTCTGGATTTCAGCTCAGGTCATGATTTCAGGGCTGTGAGACTGAGTCCCTTGTTAGGCTCTGTACTGGCTGTAGAGCCTGCTTGGGATTCTTTCTCTCCCTCACCTTCTGCCTCTCTCCTCCTTTCTCTCTCTGTCTCTAAAAAAAAAAAGAAAGAAAGAAAGAAAAAAATTATATTTTCAAAATAATAGCCTCTATGAGGCACCTGCATGACACAGTGGGCTAAAATGCCCAATTCTTGGTTTCTGCTCAGGTGGTGATCTCAGGGTTATAGGACTGAGCCCCATGTTGGGCTCTACACTCAGTGTGGAGTCAGCTTGAGACTCTATCTCCCTGTCCCTCTGCCCCTCCCCCACAGAATAAATAAATAAATAACAGCCTCCATCAAAAACAGCCTATAGAAAGTATTGGTAAATAAAGGAATATTTTATAGAAAGCTTATGTGAATATGTTAGTTTAGCAGCTAAATTCCTCATGAAAGAAGGGCAATGTTCTGCTTTCCTTGAAAATCTGAAAATCTTTGTAATTAGAAAAAGATCTGGATTGCTAACAGAAGCTACACTGCATGACTATAAATTTATAAACTCTTTTCTAAATCTGTGAAACATGGGGTGCCTGGGTAGCTCAGTCAGTTGGGCATCTGACTCTTGATTTCTGCTTGGGTCACAATCTTGGGGTTATGAGATCTGGCTCCAGCCCAGTGTGCAGTCTGTTTGGGATTCTCTCTCTCCCTCTCCCCCCACTCACATACACACACACTCTCTCTCAAATAAATAAATATTTGTTTATAACAAGAAGTAAGGAAGCATAAAGCATATGTTGGTAATGACAAGAGGCTGATGTGAGAAAAGCAGCCTGGACACATTCAACACCAAAATGACTTCAAAATTCAGATATATTCTAATTAGTTAAAGCCTGAGATTAAGCCAGAATTATACTAAACAGTGACAAAAGGAGTTTAGAATCAGTAAGGAAGTTAATAAACTATTTCTCATTTACCTTCTTTGAACACTTTGAATTATAAGCAATATTCTTTAATGAAACTAATAAAAATTAAAATGCTTAAAAAATTAGAATTACAGTAAGCATATTATTCTTTGTCTTAATCACATCAATTGTTGGTCCAGAGGGTGAGAACCTAAATGTCACTACTCACTAGACAGCAGTTACTCTGATCTTATGTTGGACTAAAAAGTTAATATCTAAATACAATAATTGGCAGGGGTGCCTGGATAGCTCAGTCAGTTGGGCCTTTGCCTTCGGCTCAGCCATGATCCCAGCATCCTGGGATCCAGCCCCACGTCAGGCTCTCTGCTCAATGGGGATCCTGGTTCTCCCTCTGACTCTCCCCCTGCTTATGCTCTCTCTCTCTCTGTGAAATAAATAAGTAAAAGCTTAAAAAAATTAATTGAAAATAAGTAAAAGATGAGTTCCCTGAACACAGGGTAAACATCTCCATAGGCTCTAAATACTTCATTTATTTTTACCATGTGGACAGGTGCTCCAGAGCATCTTAATGGCTTATGAGCTGTTTACCTATAAACACTGCCTAAGGATGTATGAAGAAATAGAAAGATGAACCCAAACAGCATAATCAGTTTTTTGGGCGGGGGGGGGGGGGGGAGCTGAATTTCAGGTCCATCCTGAAATGAACAGGTGAGAGGAAAGAAAGGATCCAGCCTAGAGGAGAGTCTCATGGCCTCCCACTCCCCTGTCCAGACAAAGAGACGAAACTAGCAAACTACTTGTGTAGCCCTTTTCAAAGTCCATGGAGTAGAACTTGGGCTCTTCAACAACACTCCCCCTCCTTCTGGCCTCACATCACTGGAGAAGTTTTTCTTACTACTTCTTTATTGTTCATCTGATATAGGAAGTTTGCTCCAAGGTTAAAAAGAAAAAAAGAAAAAGAGTATAGAGTGATTTGCAAGTTCAAAGAGACCAACTCAGGATTTGTTTAAAGTTTGTAGAGGCAACTTTGGTTAATCTAGACCATGCAAATTTCCCATTAAAGCTTGTTGATACAATGTCACCAACAAATACAGTCTACCTGAAAGAAAAGAAAGAAGAGGCATACAGATGCCTTTAGGGCCAGAGCTTTATCTCCATTAGGCTCTTAGATTGTGGAATAAGATTATGGTTTTGTATTTAAACCTGCTATTTTTATATTTTGAGCAGATTTTAATTTGACCGATAAGAAATATATTTTTTAAATTATTACCTTCATTGACTTTCTCAGGATGCCATCCTGTTGTCCAACCCAGGGAAAATGTCACATCTGGAAAGAAGGATGTAACCGTGTCTATAAAAGGTTTTGCATCCACTACTCTGCTATTTCCATTTGGACCAGGAAGAATATCAGCATTAATCCACACAGGACGTTTCAGATGCCTCTTCACATTTTCCAGGAGCATCATGGATGGTTCCACAGCTGCCAGACTAAAAACATAGTTGTTGTCAATGAGATATATTCCTAAAGTAAAAGTTAAAAGTTCTTTTTTTTTTTTTTTAAAGATTTTATTTATTTATTTGACAGACAGAGATCACACAAGTAGGCAGAGAGGGGAGGGGAGAAGCAGGTTCCCTGCTGAGAAGAGAGCCCGATACGGGACTCAATCCCAGGACCCTGGGATCAGGACCTGAGCCGAAGGCAGCGGCTTAACCCACTGGGCCACCCAGGCGTCCCGTAAAAAGTTCTTTTAGACTCGTGGTTTCAATGTTTTCAACTTCCTAACAAAATTATAATATGATAATGCCTGAATTAAATAAAATCAAAGATCATATTAACACCAAAGGAGAAGTTAACATATGCCATATCTCAAAATGTTGATTTATACTTATTATTCATGAGGATACCTTAAGGGTTCTACAAACACATAAAGAATGCCACTATTTGGGACGCCTGGGTGGCTCAGTTGGTTAAGCGGCTGCCTTCGGCTCAGGTCATGATCCCAACGTCCTGGGATCGAGTCCCACATCGGGCTCCTTGCTCGGCAGGGAGCCTGCTTCTCCCTCTGCCTCTGCCTGCCTCTCTGCCTGTGCTCGCGCTCTCTCTCTCTCTAACAAATAAATAAATAAAATCTTAAAAAAAAAAAAAAGAATGCCACTATTTGTAGTAAAAGACTGAAGTTTCAAAGCTACATTAGGAACACTCAGTATAAAATAATTTAAGAAAAGACATAAATACTCACACATTAGAGAATGTATACGTAAGACTTAAAAATTAGATATACTCATAACCTGAAAATTCACATTTATGAAAATACCTACAGTATACCTAGGCACTGTGTCTCTAATACTGGCTCATGACCTCAGAGAAAAGAGCCTCTATTCTTTCATGTATTCTTTTAAGTTTGGATGCATAAACATGTTTCTAAAACTGATTGCAAAGTATAAAATTATAACATCCTCTTAAAGCTTTTATAAATTTCATTTTTACTTCATAAACTTCTTTTCTGGAGTCTAGAGACAACTATATTTTAGTTACTATACTTATTTTTTAAAAGATTTTATTTATTCACTTGGCAGGGAGAGGGAGAGAGCACAAGCAAGGGTTGTGGCAGGCAGAGGGAGAGGGATAAGCAGACTCTCCACTGAACAGGGCAGGGGCCCTGGGATCATGACTCAAGCAGAAGGCAGACACTTTTTTTTTTCATTTTATTTTTTCAGTGTTCCAAGATTCATTGTTTATGCACCACCCCCAGTGCTCCATGCAGTACATGCCCTCCTTAATACCCATCACCAGACTCACCCATCCCCCACCCCCTCCCTTCCAAAACCCTCAGTTTGTTTCTCAGAGTCCACAGTCTCTCATGCTTCATCTCCCCTATTTCCCCTAATTCACTTTTCCTTTCCTTCTCCTAATGTCCTCCATGATATTCCTTATGTTCCCACAAGTAAGTGAAACCATATGATAACTGACTTTCTCTGCTTGGCTAATTTCACTCAGCATAATCTCCTTCAGTCCCGTCCATGTTGATACAAAAGTTGGGTATTCATCCTTTCTGATGGAGGAGTAATATTCCATTGTACATATGGCCCATATCTTCTTTATCCATTCATCTGTTGAAGGGCATCTTGGCTCTTTACACAGTTTGGCTATTGTGGCCATTGCTGCTATGAAGATTGGGGTACAGATGGCCCTTCTTTTCACAACATCTGTATCTTCAGGGTAAATATCCAGTAGTGCAATTGCAGGGTCATAGGGTAGCTCTATTTTATATTTCTTAAAGAATCTCCACACTGTTTTCCAAAGTGGCTGCACCATATTGCATTCCCACCATAGGCGTAAAAGGGTTCCCCTTTCTCCACATCCTCTCCAACACTTGTTGTTTCCTGTCTTGTTAATTTTGGCCATTCTAACTGGTGTAAGGTTG